>JAQFZY010000750.1:0-21926 GCA_034696285.1 Hypogastrura burkilli | reverse complement strand
AAATTTGCGGATATAGGATTCTTCAGTCTTCAAACCAACGAGGCTCCAGGGAACGCGGCCATGTATGACATGATCACGGCTCTCCAATGGGTTCAGGAGCATATTCATGCTTTTGGTGGGAATCCGGACTTGGTAACCATTACTGGTAAGGACGGGCTCATATAAATAACGGACTGAAAATCTAAATCGGCTAACGACGCAATGTTTACGCATTGTACAGGTCAGTCCGCGGGCGCTGCCTCTGTCTCCCATCTGGTTCTCAGTGAAATGTCAAGAACGCCGAAGCAACTATTGTAAGTGTTTGACATACAAGAATTACAAATTGATTAGGCTTGTACTGTACGTATGGTACTTCCACTTTAGCCATCGAGCCATTGCAATGTCCGGAAGCGCCCTAAACTCCTGGGCAGTCTCGGCGGATCCGCTCCCGCCGGCCCTCCGCGTGGCCGAACTGGCTGGCTGCTACGATCCGTCCCAGGACACGGAGGCCGAAGGGCCTAATCTCCTCACTATTGGACAGTGCATGAAATACGTGGCCACTGAGAGCCTCGTCTCAGCCCTTACGGAATACCAAGTGAGTTAGGCGGAAATCTTCCAAAATTTTCAAGCACTGCTAAATGGCTAAAATCCCGGGCTGCTTGTTGTAGAACGAAGAGCGGATGGCCGGCCGACTTGGGGTTGACGTTCTCTCGCCCGTAATCCAAACGACTGGGCCCGGAACGCTCTTCCTCTCAAAACATCCCGTGGAGATCCTCGAGGCCGGGGAACAGCTGGACATTCCTATGATGATGGGAGCCACGAAGCATGACGGAACCTTTCCCACTGGAGTCACCTACAATCGGTTCCTGAGCTGTGACTACGGGTGTGGGGACCGGCAGGAGAACGGAACGTTTCTGGAGTATGAGCTCGTGCCAAGCCTCCTCCAATCCATGGGTATGGCTACAAGCGGCCGGCATGCGTATTTGGTAAAGGCAACAGTAACTTTATAGCTTGACCTTGACCGCAGGCGTGGAGGACGACACGAATGCAGTCTACGACACGCTGGCCGGTATCTACCTCAAGGATTCAAGATATTCCGGAAACTTTGATGCCATGCTGCCCGGGCTAATTGATGTTAGTCAAATTATGAATTCCTAGCATTTAATGCTGTTCAAGACATATACACATATTTTTAAATCCAGATATACATAGATGGATAGATGTTAATCTAACCGTGTGATTCAGGCCGGGTATGGAGTATTACTAAGTCATTATCTACGTGACTTTCTTGTTCAACAGTTGCACAGCGCCTTCTTCTTCAAGGCAGGGACCTATCGAAACCTTCAGCTCCACTCCCTGAAGAACCCGCAGTCCTACTGGTACTCCTTTGACTTCAGAGGAGCCTACAGCCTCTTTTTAACGTTCTTCCCAAGCCAACCACCGGTTCCAGGAGGTAAATTGGTAACGTTGTTAGCGTTATTCCTCGTAGCATAGACCATAATCCCCGATGACTTGAATGTAGGTGTTGCACATGGGGATGATCTCCTCTACATCTTCCACTTCTTTACGTATGTGAATGACTATGAGCGGAACGTGAGCCGGAACATGCAGAACTACTGGGTCAACTTTGCCTACAACGGGTAAGGAACTCTAGAACATCACAATTGAAGAGTTTTATAACATAATACATCGGATTCAACGTCACAGGAATCCGAACGAGTTTCCGCCCCAAGTCATCCCAATTGACCTTCCGGTCTGGCCCGCCTACAACGAAGACACGACGGAGTTCCTCATAATTGACGACGAGTTCTCGGTTGGGGACGACTACCTCAAGACATGGATCGACGCCTCGCTGGAGCTCTTCCCACCGCCAAACTCAACGGAGCCGCCGTATCCGCTTCTACTGGAGGTTGAGGGCCTTGGGAAGCTTCAAGGGAAGGAAACAACGACGCAGAATACGAAGAGGCCCTACGCCCAGTTCCTTGGGATCCCGTACGCAAAGGCTCCGGTGGGGGAGAGCAGGTTTCTGGTAAGGAACCGACTTCACGACATTTCTAACACTCAGGGCCACATTTGTGAGCCCGAATGCGCTAGTATTGAAATAATCGTGAATTTCAAAGTATATCCGAGCTGCAGCTGCAATAAACTTAGCCAGCGTAACTTAAGACTAACTAAACCTTAACATAGTGAAATAACTTAACCTAGCCAAACCTAGCCTAGCCTAACCAAGCGAAGCATGTAGCCTAGGTCTAATTTAAAATATCCAAGCCGAATCTAACCTTATAATTGAGAAGCGTAACCAAACCTGTATAGTAAAACGTAACCTAACCTTTTTAACATAGCCAAGCCTAACTTAACCTTAACCTAGCTGGACGTAGCTTTACGTTAAATTAATGTACACTAGCAAATAGTCGAAGCTGACCTAATATATCGGGGAGTCAGGTCAAATTATAAAGTGGTAGGCAAAGGGGAAAATTATATATCCTAATTTCGGCAATTCGACCTGATACCAACGTGGATACCAACTTTCCATAATTCCATATATTTTCCACGCAGCCTGCTGAACCGACCGGCCGGCTTACCGAGAACGATGAGGACGTCTTTGACGCGACGCGGCTAGGCATGTCTTGCGTCCAGCCGGATGGATTTGGTTTCTTAACGCAGGAGACGGCGGATCGGGTTCTGGACTATGCGGCCGGTAACGTATCGGCCTATGAGGAATACGAAGCAAGGGGCCCTAAGGCCGGGCACGTTGGAAGCGAAGACTGCCTCTTTATGAACGTGTTTACTCCGAAAGTAAGCACTCAGGAGTTAACACGTTAATAAATACATGGAAAATGGCAATTAACTTTGACTTCAAACCTTACTACTATCTCTGTGAATTTTACTTTAGATACCGAAGGCTGGAGATATGGAGGCTAAACTTTTACCAGTAATTGTATTCATCCATGGTAAGGGAAGGACTGGTCCGACTCCGACGTTACAGTTATTTAAAATACATATAGCGCATGATATGTGTACTCGTATAATTCTAGGAGGAGCGTTCTCGACCGGAAACCCGGATTTATATACTGGAAAGAAGCTACTGGAGCACGACGTTGTTCTGGTCACCTTTAATTACAGACTGGGAGTATTAGGCTTCTTCACTCTTTACACTAACGAGGTCCCTGGAAATGCAGCCTTCTACGACATGATAACGGCCCTTCACTGGGTCCAGGAGCATATTCGGGCTTTCGGTGGAGATCCTGATTTGGTAACAATTGCAGGTAGCTACGCCGAATATGGAATTATGCTGTAAACTGTGTTCTGCGCTGAGTACTAAGGATTCCATGTATTGCTTGATAACAGGGCAATCATCAGGTTCCGCAGCTGTCTCCCACTTGGTCCTAAGTGAAATGTCCAGGACGCCGAAGCAACTATTGTAAGTGCACCTTTCCCTTAAGCCTACTATATTGAATGTACGTGATGACATTGATACATATATTTTGCCTATTCGTACAGTCATCGGGCCATTGCCGCGAGCGGAAGCGCCATGAACTCCTGGGCCGTTTCCGAGGATCCGATTCCAGGGGCTCTCCGAATTGCTGAGCTGGCCCTCTGCTACGATCCTGTGGCCGACGTTGATGAGTCTGGCCAGCCTGACTTGCCCAAGGTTACCAGCTGTATGAAGGATGTCAACGTTGATAACCTTGTGTCTGCCTTAACTACATATCAAGTAGGTTCAAATCAGCGCATTCAATTCTGTTCAAATGACTAAATTTTAACATACACATTTTGCTTATCTCAGCATGCAGAGCGGAAGGCCGGCCGACTCGGGCTTGACGTCGTGTCTCCTGTTATTCAGAAGGCGAATCCAGGCATGCGGTTCCTTAGCAAGCACCCAACTCTAATTCTGGAGGCCGGAGAGCAGCTGGACATCCCAATGATGATGGGGGCCACGAAGCATGATGGGTCATTTGCACTAGGGATCACTTACAATCGGTTCCTCAACTGTGCCGACTGCGGGGCCCTCCAGCACAATTCGACATTTTTGAGGAAGGAGCTGGTGTCGTCATTGCTCCATTCAATGGGTTAAGATACATAATGAATGGATAACTAGTGAATTTTACAAATCAAGAAAGGGTGTTCAATTGTATTGTGTTCGCCGGTCAGGAATAGTCAGATCAAAGCTTAACGCCTTTAATACGCCTGTCACAACAGGCCATTATCTAATTATTAATCTGCAAGTTGATTGGACAAACTTGACCTCTTACACAAGCAGGCAATCGGCGTCCTCATTCCACATCTCGCATTTATATTTCGGTAATTCATTAACAGGTGTCAATGACAACACGCATGCCGTATACGAAGGCATGAGCGATAAGTTCTTCAAAGATACGCTGGATAACTTGGACATCGAATTTGAAGAAATGATTCCTGGATTAATTGACGTAAGAACGGAAATGCTAATAAAGAATAGCATTTATTTATACATTAGTTCTAACTTACCTGGGTTTTGGGTCGATTTCAGCTCCACAGCGTGTTCTTCTTCAAAGCCGGGGCCTACCGCAATTTAGATCTCCATTCAAAGAAACATGCAAATTCATATTGGTACTCATTTGATTTCAAAGGCCAGTACAGCTTCTTTCCGATATTCTTCCCAAGTCCGCCGCCACCAATACCCGGAGGTCTGCGACTCTAGCAACATTATACTGCTCGAGCGTTTGCATTTTGACCTTAATTATTTATTGGTTTTGACATTTTCTCAGGCGTTTCCCACGCGGATGACCTCCTGTACATCTTTCACTTTTACACTCACACAACGGAGGCCGAGAAGTTGGTCAGCGAGCATCTGGTCAACTACTGGGTCAACTTTGCATACAATGGGTATTTTATTATTTTGGCTTCAAGGGTCATGGGTATATTTGATGTCTTCTAAAGTCTGTTCGAGTAATCCTTATGCTATATGTATTAGGAACCCGAATCAGTTTCCAAAGTCAGCCGCGAAGCCCAATCACTACAAGGACTTGCCCCGTTGGCCGGCGTTTGATTCCGTCAACACGGAGTACCTGATCATCGATTCTCAGTTCTCGGTCGGGAACAACTATATGGGGAGCTGGGTTGACGCTTCTCTGGAACTGATCGAGCCCCCAGAACCTGAACCAGGTACAACCGGGGTCCGCTGCGGCCGAATCTTCCAATCTAATCCGTATCTTTTATCATATAGCTTCTTCTACCGACAGATCTTCCACGATTGAATCCACTTCAACAAGCCCAACAACCGGAGAGGAAGCCTCGGTCACTTCAGCGAAATCAACAACCGCAGAGGAAGCCTCATCAACGAATCATTCCACCGACGGATCTTCCTCGGTGGAATCCACTTCAGTGAACCCAACAACCGCGGAGGAAGCCTCATCAACGAATCATGCCATCGGACTAAGGGCTCAAGCGTTTCTTCTGATTTGCATTCCATTGGTCCTCTTGTCTCGAATAATGCCAATTCATTATCCATAATTAAAGAATAGAATTGAATCAATTTGAAATGTACTCTGCTGCCACCATCACTTTCTTTTTATCTAACGGTAAGTCATAGAAGTAATTGCTAATAAATAAACGAATCCAAACTGCTCGTAATTTTCTCACAGGTATATCTCGCATCCATCCCCCGGACTGAACAAAGGAATTCAAAACAGGCAATCTTGGCAATACTCTAAAGATTCCGTAAAACGTATTATAAACAGGGTTAGAAACAAAATAGTGGGTTTTACCCTGGTAAAACCCATGAGCTTTATTCCCTGATTTTGGGTTTTATTGGGTTTCATCGGGTTTTATTCCTTCTTAGCTTTTAATGACGCGCATTTAACGAAACCACTTTCTACACTCTGTAGCCAAATAATACAGTCATTCGTATTGAGAGGTGAAAACTGTTGCTTAATTTGTTATCTGTCCAATGGTTCATTTATTAATTTGGGCCTACATATTTAAAGCGTCCACTAATAATGCGTTTTTGAGCTGCTTATTTGATAAAAGTTGAAAGTACTACTTTTGTCCACTAAATCCATGGTCAAAACATTTTTTATGTCATGCTAAAAATATGACAGAAATCCGTTTCACGCGATTATAAGAAACTGGGTTGAACCCGATAAAACCCAATAAAACCCAATAACCCATGGGTTAAAAAATAAACCCCGGGTTTTTTCCTTCTCTGATTGTAAATAGTAAGGAATAGGGAATAGTAGTGACATAGTCGTAGTAGTAACATAGTAGTGCTTTGATAAAAACGTCGTTAAGTCTCTTAGCAAGGCTCACAGCAGCACAGGTACATTATTTCGTTCAATTTTTAACTCAATTCATTAAACGTGAATACGTTTTGAGACAAAGAAATCAAACTGCATTTAGTATTCTCTTGCTTTGGACACGGGTTCTCGATACGCTCTGAAACTGAATACGGTCGGTAAGACTAAAATGTACCGCCCAATTTTGACACTCCTACTACTACTGCTATTTACTTTTAATGTTAATATGCATACTTCAATATTAGTAAAACAGCCACTAAATTTACCTAAACATCATCATTGTTAAGCGCAAGCAATTAGTTGATTATAGACATTAGCTCTTGTAGTGTAAGATAATCAAACATTATTGAATTGATTATTGACGTCGACGGGCGTACACGTAATGAATACCGGGGTGGTATTGTTTAAATGCAACAAGAGCAGGTGATCATCATTTCTGTCAAGCTTGCAATAAGCTGTAAGTGACGAGTGACGTGTCATTTTTGAGACGTGTTCACTTGTCAGTGTTGTCCCTCGGTCCCTCCTGCATCCTGTTTTAAAATTTCCATTGATTGTAGGGAAACATTACATTATACGGTAGGGGTTAGAAGTTATTTGACATGGAGGTCAAGACCAAGAAACCGAGATCTAAGGAAAAACTGAAAAATGGGTACTCGGAAGAAGAGACACAACAGGAGAAGATTATAAGTAAGAAAGATGGATATATTGGTTTTTATGATTATGGTTTAGAAACTCTGAATTAAGATGTAATGGTGCTCCTATTGATAAGCAGCAATTAGAATTAATAATACGGTTTTTCTGAATTCATAACGCAGCCGCTCTCATTTCAAATTACATGGAATATGATAGCAGCGGGACCAGCCTTGGAACCACCATTGAGAATCTAAGAGAAAATATCAAGCCTGGGATCTGCCTTGTTTGTATTGATGATGTGGAGAAAGCTGATGCTGTAAGAATACGCATGAGATACTTTTTTGAAATATTTATTCAAGTTCATTAAACGTTATTTATAACATCCTTTCGTTGGTTTAGATTTGGTCGTGTGAAAAGTGCTTCTGTATCCTTCACTTAGTTTGTATTCAGAGATGGGCCAAAGACTCTATTGCGAACGTGAAGGCAGCAGCGGCTCAGAAAGGGTTCAACCTACCAATTATATGGTGTTGGTAAGTGCCGAATTATTGACTACAGACTTCATAGACGAACATGCAGGCTAAATTAAATTACTTTCATCTTTTAGCCCAAAGTGCAGGGGGGAGTATGGAGAAGACAAGTTCCCTATAAAATACTTCTGCTTCTGTGGCAAGAGTGTTAATCCGAAAGTGGATCCTTGGGGAGCTCCTCATTCCTGTTCAGAAGTGTGTGGGAAATCACTGAAACCGGAATGTGGCCACGTTTGTGTCATGCTGTGTCATGCAGGTAACAGAGTAACATCGTAGACGTATTAGTAGATATTTTTGCGATCCTCAACTCATCGGCTTACTCCATTTTGATTTTTGATAGGACCCTGCCCCAAGTGTCCGAAACAAGTTGAAAACACATGCTTCTGTGGACAATCCGATCCAAGAACGCTCCGATGCTACGCGAAGACTTGGTCTTGTGGGCAGCCGTGTTCAAAAGAACTGAAATGTGGATTCCATAAATGTACCAATGTAAGGTTTACTACCAACTACTTACACTAAAATGGAAGTTCATAGTAGTTTTGACTATAAAGAATACGTTTCTATCAGGTTTGCCATGAGTCCAACGAGTGCCCCAAATGTGAAATCCCAGTCACTGTTCAGTGTAAATGTTCAGTACCCTCTCCAGTAACGCTTGGATGTCATGATCTTGCCGCAAAGAGCATTCCAGTATCTTGTGGTATGAATTGACATTCTCTACTTTGCTACATAGTTATGTAGGTACTCGAGTTGGTGGTGAGTACTGTTTGAATGTCATTAACAGGGAAGGCTTGTCGGAAACCTCTCAACTGTGGAATTCACAAATGCCCCAAGCCATGTCACCAGGGAACTTGTGGAATTTGTGAGCAGAGTTGTCCCTGTGGGAAGAAGCGAGTCGAGTGTTCGGGAACCAAAAACATTACTGGCTGGGAAAAGAGCTGCGGTGGGACATGTGATAAACAGCTGGACTGTGGGAACCATGCCTGCCACCAAAAATGTCACGGAGGAGGTTGTGGAGAATGTCTGGAGTTGGTGAACAAGAAGTGTAAGTGTGGGGCATATGAGAAGGAGGTCTTGTGCTCAAAGGAGTTTGTCTGCACAACAAGGTGCCGGAACATGCGGGACTGTGGAATCCATCAATGCAATAAGAAGGTAAAGGTCACCCATTCAATACTCATTCAATATTGAGGCAAGTATTGGATAATTTAAATGTTTCATTCTATTTGTACGCGTAGTGCTGCAGTGGAGACTGTCCGCCTTGCCAGATGAGATGCGGAAGGAACTTGGCCTGTAAGAATCACAAGTGTGAGGCCAACTGCGGTCATGCTGGACCTTGCTACCCTTGCTCTGTTTTAGCAGCTGTAAAGTGTCGGTGTGGTCAGACGGTCCGGCACGTGCCCTGTGGCTCGGAGCGGAAATGCAAACCTCCGATGTGTGCGGAGCTCTGCACTCTGAAACCAAGATGCGATCATCCCAAGATACAGAACCACAAGTGTCACTTTGACAACTGTCCCAGGTGTCTCCTTACTTGTGAACAACCGCTAGCCTGTGGCCACTCCTGCACTGCTCTCTGCCATTCATTCAAATTGAATAAGAAGCCTTGCCCTAGCTGCAATCAGATGGTTCCAACAAAGTGTCAGCTTCATAAAGGCGTGTTGGTCCAGTGCTCTAAGCAAGATGGCTCATGTGAAGAATCGTGTGGGAAACAGTTGAATTGCTCCGTTCATACCTGCCTGAAGAGATGTCATGAGAGGCTGACACAGTCATGTGGGGAATGTCCAGCGCCCTGTGGACTTCCGAGACCTGAGGGTTGCGCGCATGAGTGTCCTTTGGGATGTCATGGAGGTAAACTAAATTGAAATAATATTGAAAAGCCAATAATTAGGGCCCTATCCTAAAACATGTTGGTCCCCATAGAGAAATGTCCGGACTGTGCCCTGGTGGCCAAAGTATCTTGCCACTGTGAGACAGAAACTCTGTTTGTGACCTGCTCACAGCAGAATAGCTTATCAGGAGAAGAACAGTCTTGTAAGAATCAATGCACAAAGAAGGTAACTTGATGGAGTAAATTAGTTTGCATATTTTATGGTGCTATATTATACTGCAGACTGCAACTTTCTTAAACATTAAACTCGAAGCCATTTCCCTTTTTGTTTAGCTATCCTGTGGTCACAGATGCCTATCAATCTGCCACCCAGGTGCCTGCCCCGAAACAGAGCGCTGTCGTAGGAAGCTAAAGCTAACCTGTAAGTGTCGGCGTCTGAAGAAAGACGTGGATTGTTTCCTTGTGGACAGAGATAACAAGACTTTAGAGTGCACCCAGCCCACTTGTAGCATTACAAAGTCACCGAAGCCGGACAGCGCGGAGACTTCCGGGAAGCGAAAGAACAGGAAGAAGAAAAGTCCAGAAAGTGAAGAGACCTCAAACGGGACCAATGAAGAGACGACTGAGACGGCCGAAACCCGCGTAGCCGCAAAAGGCATTGTTCCGGACTCTTTAAAAGTAATTGGTATTATTGCTGTTGTGGGACTCGGGATCCTTGGCCTACTTTTGGCCAATCAGTAGAATCATGAGGGATAAAATATGAATTTTTGTTGTGTATTTACTCAAAATAAAATTAATAGTTGTATGTGTGGCTTGAATAGCTAACAGTTACAATACTACCGTAGTCGCTATCTTAGCATTCCACATCCACAACATTGATAATGTTGTCCTGACGGAAGAAATCGTGTACTATTGTAACTTGAGGAAAAGAATACAGAAAATTAAAGGAATAATAAATATACTTACAACAATCCATAAATGCAATCCTGTTACCCGATTCAATATTCAGTAGTCCAGTGGTATAGGGCACATGTGCTTGAAGTTCGGGTACGTCTCTGCCACTTTGAGCCAAGCGATTGAGAATTCAGGGAGGACCCAGAGCTCCGTGATTCGCTTTAGTGACTCAAGAACATTCTTGAGTTCCGGCACAGTTCCCTCCGCAATAAACACCTTGAGGATACTCGTCCAGGAGGCCTGATCCCTGAAGTCAAAGACGAGGGCAGTTTGGGCAGCGAGCATGAAGCAGTTCATGTCCACCAGACGCCGAATCAGTTTGGCCTTGTCCCGCTGACGGAGGGCGAAAGCATTCATGGAGAGCCCCGCCTCTTCCAAGCTCTTTACAAGGTTGATAACCCGCCTATTGAATAATATTGGATGAGTCACAGATTCGGTAGACCATAGATTGGTTATTGGTCATAGACATTTACAGTAGTACTTACGGGTTAGCCTCCTTCACTTGATACTCCTCAATATTCTCACTCATTCTCTTTTGAAGAGACTCCACTTTAGTGGCTGCATCAAGGAACGCATGCTTCTGTTGACCGTAGGAGTGCTTTGCCTGATTGACATATTCTCGTTGAACCCCATGAAACGCCCGGAGGTAAAGGTCATTATCACCGAATCGGAGCAGAGCCTCCCCAAACGCTTCCATTTCAGATAGGAGCGGCCCAATCCCTTTTCGACATTCCCTCCAAACCTCTGTTAAGAACAGCTTCAGTATAATTAGTCCCAGGAGGTCACAAGCCATATTAAAGGCCAACTTACCCTTGTAAATACTCAGGAACTCGGCCTCAAGGGGAATCTCGTGGTCCCGGAGGTCTTGAAAAATAAGGATGATCTCAATGTGCTTAGCAACTGGCTGAATAATCTCGTTGTCGTATGAGTGCAATAGAATTCGGCAGAAGCTGTGAAGCGCAGCAAGCCTCTCGGTTGAGGTGGACGGTGCGAAGGCAATTAGGTGATGGAGTACCCTGACCCCGGCAAAAGGCGTAAATGCAGACTCGTGACAGAGGCCGGGCCGGCGCACAATGTGGACCAGAATGTCCCAGATCTTGCAGAGGGCCGAGCCCGGCATGCCGGGATTGCAGAAATAGCAGGCCGCAGTGACCAGGATGTCCTTTGCATGTGAATACGTGATGTTGCTGAGTTTATCACAGGATTTGATTATCTCTGAAGCGGACCGACTGTGCTCGTCTGCAGGGAGAATATTATAATGCAGCTGTGTACACCCTTAAGCTTCACGTACTTTAACCATAGAAGCTAATCGAAGGCTTACTCTCTAGAATTAGGTTGAGGGCTGAGAACGGATAGTCCATGGAGTGGACAATTCCATCGTTACAGAGATTCGGAATAATGTCACGGAGCTTAAAAAATTCGAGGGCCTTCTGGTCATCCAGCTGATTGCCCAGCATTTTCCCGCACAGGGTATACCTTTCCCACAATTCCGGATCCTGAGACTCATCGATCTCACGCTGTTTCAAATTATGGACATTAAATTCTCAACTTGAAAGCTAAAGGAGCTGAATCCAAACCACTTACCAGGCTGAAGTGATATAGAATCCTTGAGAGATAGGTCTTAGCAAGTTTCGGACAACAATGGGTACCGAGAATATCTTCAACGGGCAGCTTGGTTTCCGACAACTCATACCAGAACTTGATATACTTCACCTCACTCTCATCGCACTTTCCGGTATGCTTTATCAGTTCCAGACAGTCCTCGAAACAGTTCTCTTTCTTAGACTTCAGCATTCGCTTGATCGTGTGCTGCAAAGGAGAGTAACATGAGATGTGCAAAGTGACTGAAGAACGCTACGTTATATCTGTATAATACGAGGATTTCCGTTCACCCTGACTTACCCTAATGCTGAAAGCATAAGTTAACTTTGAGGCAGTTAGCCGGTACTTTTGGAGGAGACATCGGAAAGGTACTTGAATTCTTATTAGCTCAATTGTTTTCTGGAGGACTCGACAGGAAGGATTGTCATTGACATTCATCTCAAGGCACCGCTTCACAGCCGAATCCATTAGCGGAAACCATGGGACAGGCCATTCCTCGGCCATTATCAAAATACAGTCCAGCTTTGTCTTTGGCGACTCAATGAAGTCTATGAGAGTGACGACGCGCTCCTCAAATGGAATTGAGCCCGAGGTCATAAAATACGGCACGTCACTGGCGATCATCTATAAAAATAATATTACGTACAGTTACAGGTCAGACCTTAATGATTTGAGACAGGAAACGGACCTCAACATGCTGCCGAAGTATTTCATCCCTGTCCAATTTATATCGAGTGGCAAATGGGAACAGGAATTCCTTTACGAAAACTTCCACTTCTTCCTTGCTGAACAGAACCCTCAACATCGTGTTCACACTGTCCACGTTTGGGCGCTGTCAAAAGTTGTCAAGTAAATATATACATACTTTGAGCCCTTAGTCTTACTAGAATAACACAGTAACAGCCCATTACTTACAGTTGTATATTCTTCAAATGGGATCCGAATGGAATGTGAATTAATCAACTGCCCCAGTTCTCTAAGTGACTGCACAATTTTGTCAAGCCGGGTCTTAATTTCTGAACAAACTGAGAGCTTTCTATGGATTCGGGACTCTTCAGCCTCATCCTTGTCACTCTGTAAGGTTTCCATATCGTCCGAAACTGCAGAAATGATTATTTTCGTGAAGGAAATGGCCCCCTCCGGCCAGTCCTTGTCTCGCTCAAGGGCACGAATTTGGGCTCTGACCAATGCAACAAGTGCTCCGATCTTTGCCGCGCTTCCACGAGCATTAACGTCGCTCTCGCATTTTTCCACAGCATATGGGAATATTGTTCGGAAGAGGGAGACGGCTTCAGGGGAGTCCAACTTCTTCATGAAAAGCGTTTTGAAGAAGGCTGCGAAGTTATGGAGATCAACATCCGGTATAAACTCATGGCAGTGACGGAGCCATACAATTTCGCACTTGTCGAATTCCAGCTGAAAGGTGAACAATGTTAATTAGTGAAGGTCATGGGTCATAGTTAACTAAATAATACAAAACTAAACTTACATTTTGAAGAAATAGCAAGCACTGGGCAAACATACTGGAGCTCTCGCTACTAAACTCGTTCCATTTGTTTATCCCAAGGGACGGCGAGACTTGCTCAAAGGTGTACAGCGTCTTCCGGGCCTGGAGCAACTTAATCCCATTTTCTGACCCACTGCACTCTCCAACCCGCTTGATCCCAATCCCAAGGAGCTCCTTGACCCATTCCAGCCTCGGGAAGCCCTTCTCCGTGCAGAACCCGCAGACGAACTCAGAGTCTTGGATTAGCATCACCGTGCTCGCAATTTCACGAAATAGTTTCTCCTTTTTGTCATCCGACTCCGATTGAAGGAGCTCAGCGTACTTCACTTTCAGCTTAGCCTTCCAGACCAAGTCCAAATCCTTCCCATATTTCCTGGCCAGAAGTTCGGCTTTCCCAAACATTCCCCTGACCAAGAAGTTCTGGAGAGAAATGTCAGTGGAGCATTCAGTCATTTCATAAACTTTTGTAGACCCGTTCGGTGTTATCTCAATGAAGGTTGAGGGTTCATCAAAGGAGGAGACAGAGTTTGGGAACCTGAACGTTGTTCCCTCAAATCCTTCAGAGTGGGTTGGAATTCGGGCAATAAAGTCGAGCTCGAAGGTCGGGGCCGGAAATATCCCAACGAAGTGATCATTTTCCCGTGAGTTGGAGAAGAGTACCCACATTCTAATGACGTCGGCGCTGCTGATTACCAGTTCAAAATCTTGAACAACGTAAGTAGAGCTTGGCAATTTGAGACAGCCTGTAGGAATTAGCTCTTCGCCCAGAAGGATCTCTAGCCGTCCATTTGAGAGCAGAGCGAAGAGCAGGCTATACGGCCATACACAAAATAAAGATAACTTAAGAATTAGACGTGCAATAAAAACAACCTTCTGTAGGTGAATGGTTTACTCCGCATACCCTTCACAATGGACCAACTTTGTAACATGAAGCTCATTGCTCGCTAGCTCCAGAGCCTCGATAACATTTAAGGATGAAAGCAGCGGGTTTGGAATTATGTACCCGTCCAAGCTAAACACTGACACTGTTCCGTTCATTTCTCCAGTAAACATGAAGTCACGTCCAGGTGATGTTGCACATAAAACCTGTAGGTAGTTAAATCCGATTTCATAATTAATAGAGTCCGAGAACATATTCCGATTCGCACTACCAACCTGTGCCCCCTCAGGCAGGCACTTCTGAAGGCTCCCTTGAATTGTTCCACAGTCGATGTCAATAGAAAGGTTCTCATCGTGAGTAAAGTCCAGTGACCCAGTTGAGAGGGATATATTTTTCGACGTATATATTGTCCCATCCACGCCCACGGCTACTAAGTCAATAAGTGTTGGTTTGGGATTTGAGTGAATGAAGGCGTCAACAAAGAATCGGTCCCCAAACCCATTCATATTCGGGCACACTTTCCTGAAAAACAAGAATTATTACTAAACTGTTTTATACGTGGACTTCCCAATGATCCAAACATACTAGTAGCATTTATACAATTTCAGAAAAACTAGGTCAAACACTTACCGGGACTCCGTGACCTCAAAAGTATTTGGATTGAGCAGGGCAATTTCGGAGGAGGCCAGCCCAACGAGGAGTACAGAGCGCCTCCAGAGCACAAAATCTATGGGCGCCTCAAAGCTGATAGAGTGCTGAATTTTCTCCATGTCCGAACTTAGAATGAGGAGGTCAGAGTTCATAGCGATCCCAAAACTGTATCCAGCCCCGCCGGTCGAAGCTGCAATGACTCTTGTAATTGAGGTAACCTGAGTCACAGACATACACATACATATACCGTTTCGGATTTAGTGAATCAGCGTATTATTGTATTTCATGTTTTATGCACCCCCGAGAATATAAAATACAACAAGCTAAAATAGGCAAACACCTACATAGGGTAGTAGTTAAATACTTTTGGAGCTAAATTCCGTATTTTTGGGACATCACTATAATTAAGTCTTAGCGTAATACGATGTACCAAGTAATTTTTTTCGTCTTTTCACTCACATTTCCATTTGTTCCAAAGTCCGCTTGATCGGGTTCCACGAGGAGCTTCGGAACAATTTCAAAGTGCTGCTCATTGTCCGCTCGCACGTTTAATTTACTCTCATTCAAATCAACAGAAAGAATGGATTCTTTCCACTTCATTCTCGGGCCGAAATGGGAAGCCTGAATAAATACGAATAATATTTTTGATTCTAATAACTATTCCATTGTTCGACCCTACTAATCTCTAAATCACAATTCAATTCTCATTCTACTTTCTATTGTCTATCTATTGGTTTTACAAGTTTCTACATGTAGACTACCAGAACCGAAGAAGCAGTAACAGCTTACCTCAGGTGTCCAGGGTTAAGGTCCACTCTCAGTCCACACGGTCACGTTTTATAACTGCAACGCGGCGCGGTATAGTGACGAAATAAAATTGCGAATGAAATCGCCGGAAAAGTAAAAAGTCAAAGTCCAAAACAAAAGAGTGGAAAAGTAAGCCCGCTTGTTTTGCTTTGCCGCTCATTTTTCTTCACGTTCATTCTCCTGAATACAACAGCGTAATGTAGCAGCAGCGGTAAATACGATCAAGTCTTTACAACAATTGCAATTGCATGGTGCTGTTGTGTTGTGCTATATGTATGTACATATGTACTTACATATCGCACGTTATTGTTATTAGTCAATGGATCATACGTTTGAATCTCTTGGTCACATTTAATTGGGCTCGATATAAAGTCGCTATAGAGCTGAGAGGAGAATATATTTATAGCAGTAGCATTTCTTAAACCAAAATCAACACAATCAACGGGATTACGTAAATTATCCTCAATCCTACCTAAGAACCAAATTATTTGAATCTAAGAGGATATGCATTAGGAAGTTGAATTATGCTAGGCCAAAATTATGAAATCAAAATTCCAGTCATGTGTCAGTATCAGTAGCATTCACCCAGTAGGTAAAACCAACTAAATCAGTTTGAGCCTAACGCGACAAGTGACCCAATGGCGTCAGCACAATTTAAATTTAAATCTAAGAAATCTATAAATAATTTATATTGAGCAGTTGACAGAATTCCCATGGGCGCGCTCTGCAGCAAAAAGAACAAGGCCAAAGGCCCAATGAGTGGAGGACCCGCCGAGTCAAACTACACGGTCAATATCAATGAGCCGCCTTCGGTAGGTCATGGTATTCAATAATTGACCGGCTGCGTCGTGTGTGGCTTACTAGCCGATTTGGAACCGATATATTAATCCCATCTCGAATCCATTACAGAATGCCTCGATGTGGAAGCGAAGGATTACGGGCGACGGAGAGGAGCTTAACATTGACTCCGGTGGCTCGGCCAACCAGTCCACTGCTGCTACTAATTCCAACGTGCCCCTCACCTCCACGACGTCCCTGCCCAACCTCAACGAGAACCCTACTGATAAGCGGGAATCAGAGCGGAGCCTCCGCTCCGGAACCACTGGCGACGACACCTCAAAGAAGTCTAGAACCTCACTCAAGAAGAGGTCCAGAACCTCAATCAAGAAGAAGAGGCGGCACTCACGCAGGAACACGAGCTCAAAGTCCAAGCTCAACCCACAGTCCTCCACTCCCGCTCCCGCAGCCAAACAGACCCGGTCAAAGTACACTGGGCCCGGCCTCTCCCTCTCCCGCCTAACCTTTGACCCCAGGGCCCCGGGCCCCACCATTATTGAGCTAGGGAAAGACCTCGACCCGGGCCCTCCCCCTGACCGCAACCAGAGCCTCAAATGCTTCCCACGGGTCCTTCCCAATACCGGGTCCCGGAAGCCCGGCTCTCGACTCATCAAGAAGGCCCAGGCCAAGTACAAGGTCGCCGAAGAGGGCCGAGCCAGCAGCCTGCCTGCTCCTGAGGTCAAGAAGCTGGGGAGGAGCAAGAGTGGGAAGAGGAGCAAGGGGGCGACGAGCGGGATTGGGACCTTACTGGGTCGGGCCTCTGTGGCCACGTCCAGGCGGAAATGGAAGAAGCGGAAGAATGGGAAATCAGTAACGTCGGTAGTCACGCACCTAGGGCCCTGGAACAAGTTCCCGACCTCTCTCCGACCTCCTCGAGCCCATGCCAAGGAGAATCCGGACCGGGCGGATAATCTCTATGATCCAAGGTTCATTGCCCAGATCGAGTTTGAGACCAGGAACCGCCGGATCATGAGGGGACTTGTCAGTGACTGGGAGAATCAGAACGGGGGAGCTGAGTCGAGCTCTGGATGCTGCCCAAGGGCCCCGCCCTGTGCAGCCAATGAGAATGAGGCTCCCACGCCCATGGTCTGTCCAGCAGAAATAGTGAACGAGATTTTGGACAATCTAAATTTTAATAGTCAGATCTCGGATCCTTGTAGTAGTAAAACCTGTAGTTCGTCATGCCCATGATGGTGATCGGAATTATCTGAAGGTGACTGTTGGACCAAATCTGGATTAAATACATGTTCCAAGCCTCGTAATCAATATGAGCCTAAATAATTAGTTTGATTTTATCCAATGATGACGCCAAGGACTCTCTCGTACTATTGAGGTTAGGTACTAAAGTTTTACATGGGACGTGTCAATGAATACGTACACGGAATCAGTTCACCGAAATGCTGTAAGTATGCAAGCCGAAGCTGAATTTGCTAGAAAAACAGCTATACTATTGTTTGCATGCGTCTACACGTGAATGAGTGCTCAGACAATTCATGCCGGATCAATTTGAGGAAATACGTAAATCTTAGATTTTTTCCAGGCATCAATCGGTACTGGTTCGATTTGAATTAATGCAAAATCGGCGAGGTATAAAGTCTAAGTACATTTTGGCTATATTGGCTGGCTTAGAGCTGGATCGATCGGCGTATCATTTTTTTCAACTCTGGTATACACAATTGTCATGATTTTATTCCACTATTGTCATGTCCATAACCCATCACAAGTCACAACTACATTCGAATCGAGACTAAACATATACAGTAATATTACCTTGCATTTATTCACTGAGAATTGTATGAGTAACGAAAGGGAGATTACTGTAACTCTTAAAAGTGGATTAAAAATAAGGTAGGTAAGATTCTTTTCTTACCTATAATATACGAAAAACAACGGTGTAGCATCAAGCCGTCCTCCTCTCCCGAAACCGTTTGGAAATGGATTCAAGTACTGTTTTTGGACTAGCGTCAATATGGCTCTTCGCCTCAGTAATAGCGGGCATCACTACGGATGATCCCTTAACATGTCAAGACGATTTCTCGGAAAGGACTTGTGCCGTGGTGGTCGAGTCGGGTGCCTGCCAGGATAAGCCCAATCACGTCCTCACGCTTGCCTGCCGAATGTCATGCGGCCTCTGTCCTACAGGTTAGAATAAATAGAAACCGATACCCGATACAGGCGCTACATTGTTAGTACATGGCGTCATGATCTGATTCACAGTGAAGAGGTCCGAAGCCAGGACTGAGGACGTGATGCAGGGCATGGAACGAGCCCAAGGCCCAACGTGCCAGGATAATCCCTACTTCAACTGCGAGCAGTTCTCCGGAATTGCAGCCCAGCCCATCTGCTGTGGGACGTTCAAGCAGGTCTTCAATACTACTTGCCCTAAGTCCTGCAAGTTCTGTACACAGACTTCCCTCATCCCTGGAAATCCCATGCCGCAAGTTCCGATCCCGGGGACCAGTGGCGGAGGCCCCAGCATTGTCACGCAGCAGGATCCCTGTGGAACGACGCCGGACGCTGGGAAGCCCCCAACGGCGTCCCTTAACCCTGGACGCTGAGTCTCCTGGAAATTTCAAATATATTATGCAATGTAATGTCAGTTTCTTGCGAAATCTATCGATGTGGATGTGCTAATAAATGCGGCAATTGGGATTCTTAAATACAAAATTAGGACATGCTCCCTTATAACCTTGACAACTAATACAATACACAATGTGCTTGTTATGAAATACAGTATACAGTCACAGGGAGTTTAAGCTCTCAGTATAAGTAGGCTACGTCAAATCACACAGTTAACAGTAATAATTTTAAGCTAAGCGATTAAGCTTGTATAACGTAAAATATTCTAGTTTAACACGAGCTGCGCATCCAGTCATAGAATAGGATGGCTAAAAGTAAGTGTCGGGACAAGAAGGCAAAGTCCGAGTCCCCAAAACGGTGCAAGACCATGTCCAAGCCGCCGAAACGGTGCAAGTCGAAGCCCAAGTCCCCGAAGCGTTGCAAGTCAAGGCCCAAGTCCAAGTCCCGATGTAGCAGCCGCGGCTCCTCGGTCTCTCCAGGCCGAAGCAAGTCAAAAGTCCGGCCGTCTCCATGTAGCAAGCGGAGCCTCAGGCGGCCGAGTCCCAAGCCTCGGGCCCGCTCCAAATGCCGCATGCGGAGGCGGAAGACTACGCCGGGGCCCAAGTGTCCGCCGGATCCGGATGCTGCCAGAGCCATGGACAGCCTGAAAATTGGGTCCCGGTCCCGGTCCTGTACTCGGAAGCGGCCTGAGCCCGAGGTCCCGCCTACTCCGCCCCCACGCCCGGTCAGGAAACTTCAGCGGAAGAAGCGGGGGGAGGACAAGGTCGAGGAGCCCAAGGAGAAAATGTACGGGGAGGAGGCGGAGAATGAAGGGGAACTGGATGCCACGGCGGCGCCAATCGAGAGCGTCGTCCTAGCTCAGCCGCTCGTGAGTCCTCGGGATCCAAATCACTACAGGATGATAGAGTTGGACAACGGGTTCCGGGCCCTTCTCATTTCCACCTGTGGTATGGAATCATATTAATACGACCATTTCTGGGTGTTGAAGAGGCAAAGATGATTGTTGACATCTAGATTAGCTCATTTCAATATTTATTGTTCTGGACTATAGTCTATATTTCTGGAGTAGCACTAACTGTTCTAAATTAAGAAAACGAACCTAATACTTAGGCTACGGGACTGAGGTTGCTGAGGAGGAGCTTCTTGAAGAAGAGGACCGGAATGCTTGCCAAAGCAGACAACCCGCCACATCCGTCTTCAATCGGTACGAAATGTTTAACCTAACCTAACCTAACACTAAGTATCGAAAACTAACCTAACGCTGGCTCTCCAAAACTAACCTAACCTAACATAAGTTGTCCAAACCCAACCTAACATAAATCTATCCAAGTCTTACTTAGTCTAAGCTGTCCAAATCTGACTAAACCTACGCTCTCCAAATGTAACCTAACCTAAGCTGTCCAAATCCAGGCGTCGTGGGAAGCGGGAGCGAGATGGAGAGGCCGACCCAAGGAAACACAAATACCGTGTCTCCCGACGGACCAGTGTTGCCCAAACGAAGACCTGCGTCAAGGAGTCCGTTGCCAAGTTCAACCGGGAGATGACGGACGAGGGGCGGGATGAGCCAGAGGACAACCGACGGTCCATGATGGAAGAGGCCTTCAACTTCCTCTCCGTTGACGACGCGCCAAAGGCGGAGCCGGAGCCGACTGAGGAAGCCGAGTCGGAATGGCTCCCTGAACAGGAGCCAGTTAACGAGAGACTCCGGGACCGGGCCTGTGACGTCGTGAAGCGGAAGAATCCCGAGGTCGAGCTCGCCATCACTATTGGGGTCGGGTCCCTCTACGACGTCCCGAACCTGAGAGGCTTGTCAAACTTGACTTGGAAGGCCATCAAGAGAGGATTAGAGGTTAGCCATAAGGTTATAGGTCTAGAGTTGTTGGGTGGGATTTAAGCGGATCCCAGTGTAATGAGATAAACAAGTTTCATTGAACTAAATCCCACTACATCCCGATTCCATTAATTGCCAATAATCCCACTCAATCACTCTGTGGTGGAATTTACCTCGCGAAGTGTGATTTACAACTCTGGTGTATTCCTGGACCCTTAAATCTTTTGCTTCTCTTTTACTTTATAGAAAAGCGGGATCAAAGCGAGCCGGGACGAAAGTAACACCGTGACCAGCATGATCATCTCTGTCAACACGACGGCCGCTAACCTGGCCCACACTGTGAACGTTCTTGGCCGAAAGATGATTGACATGAGTACAACGAAGAAGGCCGTGGTGAAGGACATTGACGAGATGGACGAGATGCAGGAGGTGATCCAATGCTTCTTCTGCTGGAGTGATCCAGTTGAGGACCAGCGCCGACAGGCTCTGCTGGCCAGTTTCGCGAAAGACGGACATCCTTTGCGGCACGTCACCAGCGTCGGCTTTTCGTGAGTATCTTATCACTTCAAGCCCTCACTAACGCGGAACTAACAGTTATATTTAATCAATACTACACAATTCAATTATATTCAAAATCTTAATTTTTGTAATAATGTTACAATCTAAATTCAATTTTGAAAAAATTAACTTTAATATTAAGGACAATTCTAACGGTACGTGCGTCGTATAATTGTCGTTTTTTTTTAAATTTAAAGTTCCGACCTCTGGGAGGCCGATGCCAAGCTTGACCTCGTCCAGGAAATTGAAGACTTCCTGGACGAGTACTTCGTGGGCCACGGCATGACCCTTGCCATAAAGGCCCCGGAGAAACTGGACACGCTTGATGAGCTCGTCCGTAATGCTGTGAGTAAAGTATAAATATATATTTTAGACCAAAAGGTCTTATGGGATGGTCTCGGTGTCTGTCCGTCCGTCCGTCACGCTTTAAATTGCTCCATACAAGTCAGATGTAATCACGCATAATAAGAAAATTTATGCTTC
>JAQFZY010000749.1:0-21939 GCA_034696285.1 Hypogastrura burkilli | reverse complement strand
ACTTAAAGGAACTAATGTTTTCCAAGAAATAGGAAAGAGCCCTTTACGGTTCCACTTGCAAAATTCCCATGCATTCTACATGTTGCAGATGGGGTTAAAAATTGGACAGGACTCTATGTGTTACTGACTGGCCAGTTTGGGGAGTCTAATTCAAGCAATGCAAAATTTAAAAGTTCATATTCAAATGCATTCGCTCAGGTCTTGCTAAATAGTGGCTATAAACCAGAATTGTATGCTCTTTCCAATGGTAGACTTTATTTTACATGGTGTTGGGAAATCAATCTCGTAAATATCTATGTAAATTCAAACATGTGGGGCAACCAGAGTGGGATCAAGGAACATAATTTAGAATTGACGTTTTTTCTACGGATCCCGTTGTAAAATACAAAATATGTAAAGTTCAATTTTGGAAAGAGCATAAAATTCTGTGCTAGAGCCTAGCTTTTGTAAAAAATATTTTTCAAAATCATGGACTCCATATTTAAATGAAAATTTAGTGTTGCTTGAATTCGACTGCCGAGGTTGTCCAACTTGTGAAACAATCTGCAACATACACTCTGTAGTTCAACATATATGTATATAGCTAACATGAATATATAGCCAGGCCGAAACGAGAATGTTTCCGGAACCAAAACAACATTACTACATGAAGAAAAATAGCACGATGTCAGAAGTGTTCAGCTCACTTGTGCCCAAACCTCAATTTGCAAAATTGTACTGAAACCTGCAATTCGCTAACTTCATTCACAGACGGAAACGCCTGAGCTGGTTACTTTAGGCTTGGAAATTTCGTGCAGAATTCCAGATGCCTTGTACACAATTGCCGGGGATCCAGATCAGAGAAACAGACAAGGCTAGCATACACATCATTCTTGATCTTGACTGTTATTGAAATAATTTCCTGAGCTCATAAGCCTAAACCAATGATTTACAAATATGCCTTACACGCAGTATACGTATTCTGTAATCTTGGCAAACCCTAAGCCGTCCCTTTGATCTAATAAAATGGCATTACGTAGCCCGTGAATTACTCCTTCCCCTGGTTTATGTGATGTGTAGCAGTTAGCAGTAAAAACGTGCACTGTACATAGTTGTACGGATGCAGTCCTAAGCATCTATTATTTGTCAACTTTGCACTTCCATGGAAGCTGAGAAAAATTCTTTTTTCGGCCTAATGTCCTTGTATAATTGTAATTACAGTCCTGCCCGGCAGTTTAGGATCTATTTAGAAGACATTTCCCATTTAGAGCTGAAAGAGTCCTCGGTTGGTGATATTTTAGGCCAGGTCCGAATATTCGTAAATATACATGTACGCGGCAAGTTCACACACATTTTTAGCGTAAGATGCCCTATACCAAAATATTTATCAAAATCCCCTAAAAGTATCTCTTAGAAAATTCGGGGAAATGTCTTTTTTTTTTTGCTTTTGGTCCCCATCGAAATGAACTCCTAAAGGCGCCGAAGCTAGGCCTCCTACATTTACTTTTGCATTTGTCACGAGCCATTAGGCTCCGCTTCATTACGCCTCCCCGTTTAATTGTGATGTTTATTCTTTCCTTCTGCCGAGCTATACAACCGAAAATTACTAAAGTACTCCGTACTCCCCAGTTTGGGCATTAAGAATTAGCATAGACAGGGGCACTTTGTTCTAGGTTCCCTTCCTTTAAGGAGGGACTCCCTTCCCATTGCATTGGGAATTGGGACTGAGGCCGTTTCTATGGAAATCTGTGCCGAGGCATAATAAGGGAACTCGGCGGCGGCGGCGGCGGAAGAATGAATGGAGAAACAGTGACATACTTTTCCCCGTCATATCAGAGAAGATAGTAGTATCAATTTCCATACTAATGCTCCCAGGAAGTGTTAATGCTAATAAACGTACTAAATCTATGCAAACACACATATGGTTGCGGGGACGCATGTAATACCAACCACCCAAAAAGGTTGTAATTAGGATCCTGGCTGAGACTTCCCTTTATATTATTCTAGGTTGGAGGCCGGGAGCCGTTAGCGCCTAGAATTTTGCAAAAGGATTTTACACATGTATGAATTTAGAAGGGCTGGAGGTCTGGAATCCTAATGCGGAATCCGCTTTTGAAATTACAACCTTCAAAGGCACGATAGGCCCAGGGAGGATATTCTTATTCTTACTCATGCTTCACAGGGAAGAAGGCCTTGGATGGCCTTGAGCTAAAATTTCAGAGGTCGTTGACCTGAACCGAGTCCAAACGCGGTAATTTTAAAAATACTTTGAATGGCACCGCACGTTGGGATATACACGGGAAAATTGGCAAAGTACTTGCTGCATTTTTCTCTTGCTCCTTATAGGCAATTGTACCTAATAGAATCCGGTAAGTTGTTTGCCACTTTGCCCGTTGTATATCCCAACCTGCACCGGTCTAAAATTTCGAAGGCCATTGACCTGGCCCGAGTCTATGAATTACATTCGGTGTCTAATGCGATAGTAATTTTTTTTTCAATCCTAAACGCACATGTATAATTTCCGAAGGCTAGCAAAAACTGAAAACAAAAGCTCCTAAGCCCGTCGTCATACAAACCTCGTATGCTTGCTGGCTTTGCCTGAACTACAGATGCGGGTATTATATGGACTCTACGTATACTCTAGCATTTCCTTAAGACCGACTTAAGCACAGCCTACGTATTTTGCGAACAAAGTAATTCCTGACTTTTTGCAGCTCCTCCGCAACGTGTACTAGACAAAAAAAGAACCTGAGCTGGAATTCGTACAGTTGAAACATTCGGGGGAGATTCCCTTAGAACTTAAGCCCACAAAGTATGTAGAAACTGTTTCCTGGACTTCTTCTGTTCCACTCTGTAATTTATAATTGGGAGCTCCAAAGCCCACAGTTGGGTTGCGGCGGAATGCGCGGCCGAAGCTGAAGACTTCCACCACGACACGTGTACTGTGCTTAAGCCTTAAACGCACCTTCGACGCCACAGAGCTACCAAATAATGAAGGGTGGGCTTAGGACCTGATTTCCTGGAGAAAGTCCTATTTCGGGCCTTGAGAGCGTCATTCTGAATATATGATTCTATTAGGGCCGGGGCCTGACCCGCTTGACGGATTTTGGTATTTCCCTAGCCCTGGCTCTGCCCTGCTGGCCTGCAAGGACGTGATAGTTGATGACAGGTCGGCCTTTTGTCATGCCGGCGGGGCCACGGGCTTTCCCATTTACGCACTCACTATGCAGACTCCCAAAATGAAAATGTCCTGTCATCTATAAAGTAAGTCCGGAGTGGGGGCTCAAGTGCTTTTTCTTCCTCAGCACACATAATAGACTCACTTGATTCCGAGGGCCCGGACCGAATTTTTTCCCAAAATCCTAGAATAAATATTTTGGAGCCTCCTAACGCACTTTCCCTCCCTCCCGACGCATGCTTATATTTCTGGCTTTATGGGCTTGGGCAGGAGCATAGAGACTGGCTCGTAAATAGTAGAGAAGTTCATGGGGACCAGGGCAGGAGGTGGGCTTATAATGAAAGTGATACAGTAATCCTGTTTTCTCCGCCTTGAGGAGACCACCGGAGAAAACAGGACCAACTCTTCACTCTTTTACCAACACGGACGGTACGCAAGAATTGGAGAAAGGGGCGTGGGCAGGTTCCCAGTTTGAAGGGGGCCCAGAGGCCAAGAAAATGCATGTCAGGGATTATTTGGGAAATTGACCAGTATTTATAATGACTGGTCAGGCTGCCAGGGAGAATTCAATAAATACAAAATATTGAATTCCGCTATTCCCGCGTTGAGACTAAACCAAAATTTAATGCCCTTCGGCAAAGTTTAGTTTACTTTGGGAGGTGTCTAAATTACTTAAAGATTTGCATTAAGTCTGCTGCTCTCATTTATTTAGGAAACATTTAAATTTAGCTGGAACAACATGCGTAGAAATTAAATACGGACTTAAAATTGAAATCCAAATCTGTTGTAAATCCTGGTGGCAGCAAGCACATTTAATTTTGTAAGGCAATCCGACACTATACACTGTAAATAAATGTCAGCGCTATAAAGAGCATAAAATTATGGTCAAATCTTGTATTAAATTCTACTACGTTACATAGCAACTGTTACACGAGAGTCATTTAGGTTAACTTAGCTTTGTACTACAAAAAAAGGAAGAAACTCCTTTAAATATTGTAGCTTTCGCAAAGAAAGGACAACCTTGACGGCATGGAAATCCTAGTTTGCTTTAGTGATTTGGGGAGGGAGACGTGCCTACGAATCTTTCTACTGCAGACGCCCCTGATCCGAGGCCTTCGAGACGGTTCCTGCGTGGGCCGGTGTCCTAATAAATTCCGTCCTCTCGGCAGGCAGGCCCACACGTGAGGGCTCTGGGTCAATTCTGCAGGGATCCTGATTTGGCACATTGACCTGAGACCAGAGGAAATCGCTGCCGAATCAGCAACTATGAACACCGCCCAATCTAAAGCGAACCTGAGCTCAACGTGCAAATTTTAGCTAAATCGATCCAGCCCCCTGACCCCAATTTACGGGTCCCGAATTGAGGCCCTGCCCGGCCCCCGAATAAGGATGCATTAGAAGAAGAGCTTCGAAGGCACGCACCTTTTTTGACAGACATTTGTTAGGAGGAAGGTGCATGTCTCCCGTCCCGGGTTCTTTTTTGGACGAGCGACGGCTTATCTTTTTGAGTCATTTGAAGTGGGAACCTGAGTAAGTACTACTCCGTCCCTATGTACACTACCTATTATTTTGAAAATGCGGGGGACGGGATAAAAGTCCGTCGCACGTGGCGCCGTATTGTTTTGTCCGGAAAATGGCCCCCAAATCCGGCCTATTTGTTTTAGGGGAAACCCACTCCGCCCCTACCCCCTAATTGCCTCCGAAGGCCTGGATTCCTAGGATCCCGGGCATCCACTTTGTCATAATTATACTCCGCTAATCCCGGGAGGCTCAGTCCATGAATAGGCTAATTGCGGCAAAAAAAAAACACTCCGAGCCCTTCAGTCAGGCTCGAGACTCACTCAATTAAAACTTTTTTAATTGTAAGAAACAAACAAAAGTCTAATTGTTACTCTTCAGGTCGCTCCTGGAGGACTTCTTTCTATTCAGAGCAACGGGGCCGAATTCAAAATTCAAACTTAGGACTTTCACTCCATGTCCATATTGTACTTTGTAGTCCCGCTTGCATGTTAATCAGGGCATATTAGGGCTTTGGGACACCAGTTCGGCTTCCGGACGGCCTGGCATGTCTGCCAGTGAGCCGGAGGCAGGTCAATGGATAGTAATGCTTAAGCGCTGGGGACGGCTACCGCGTACAGCGGTTTGGTTTCGGGACGGGTCTAAATTAAATGCGCTGGAGAAAGTTTGGATTTTAGTGTAGAAAGATGGTACTGGTATGCCTTTGAAACTACTGTTGCTTATAGTTAGGCAAATATTTGGTACTCAATTCGGCGTAGCAAGCAATATATATTTTCTGTTATATACATTTGTATATTTAGTTCATGTATTCCTTTTTTGCATATTTCTTTATTTAATTTATATATCTGCAGTATATTGCCTGGTTACTTCAAGAGCGGGGGGGCGTCCCTCTTGAACGCGCCCCTGTTTTACACGCAGAAACATCCATGCACCACCAGCCCTAATGCATCCTTCAGCATATTTCTACATATTGTCATAAAACACAGATCCACTCTGTAGATAAGTATGTACGGGGGCGGAATACTAATACGGACTGCTTTCTCCAGGCCCCCGTGCATTATTCCACAAAAAGTCCCAAAATTACTCCTATTTTGCATTAGTCCCTCCCCTTGTGACTCCAGCTAACTGGTGATCGTAGACCTATTACAGTAGGATCCAAGGCTGGAGAGGCTCATTTTTTTACGGGCGTGTAAGTTGTAATGTAAGGGCGTTTCCTGCTTATCCATTTCTAAATAAGCATGTAGTGAGTGCACGGGCCTCCCTCACCCTTTTGTTCACCATGTTGCAATACAAATTAGTATAATTTGTTTTACCAGCAGGTGAGATCCTCTCAGCCATAGCCTTGTCAGGGAAGAAGGGGTGAAAGAATGATTTGTAATTTTTATCAATGTCAGAGATAGGGATTTTCACTACGGAACCCGAGCCGGCAGCTGCGTGAATGAAGGGATAGGGATAGGCTCTGACAGTTGAGTGAAATCAACGATTTTCCTTAAATATCCATTTTCCAGCTACGCCTACGACCATTTTTATTTTTTAGACAGGAAGAATTTAATTTACAATGAGATGCGCAGAAATTATGTAGGTACTGAGAAAAATAATATAAATATATATGCCTTATCTCGCACATACTTTATCTTCGATTTTTAAGTAATTTCTGCACCATCGCAATATAAGAAAAACAGCATCATTGGAAAGAGTAGGAAAATTTTGCTTTCGAGCAAACTTTCAGCAAGAAGTAAGAAAAGGATGTCTACGAAGTTATCCATAAGTACTGTCCAATTTCTTAGACAATCGGAATATTCTTATTAAGTCGACAATGATTTTCTTATCTGAATTTTCAAGGATGAAATTCTGAAGTATTTTCAAACAATAATTTGTATTTTCTGAGCTTAAATATTAAATATTTGGACATGTCGTACAGTGCCCAGTGCCCAAGATTTCCTCCTACAATGCTTCGTAGCCGAAATAGAGGGACTTTGAAAGGCAATTCCGTCCAGCCAACTTAGTTCAGTCATATATCTCCCCGCACTCAAGATCAAGACTCCGTCCAAATTTAGGACAATGGACCCCACTGGTCAGAAATGAATAATCACTCTGCCGACAAAGTCCTTCAGAGAGCGGAAGATATGTGTCACGGGAAGTCTCCCCGACTCCCGAGTCAATCCCTGGCACAAAACAAGAGTAACCTTACCTTTTATGGAGCTGGACTTAGGCTCTGGGCTGGACCATCTGGTCATTTATTATTAGGGTTTTGGTACTTAGGTCCGACAGTTACTCTCCGGTCCTTCAGACGACGGTACTACTGTACTAGCACAAGTCCACGTTTTATGAGGCTCCCAAAACCAAAACGTAAGTTATTGAAATCCGAGAGCCACTACACAAAACTCCCATTTGCCGGGTCACTATTATCCCACCAACAACGGGCACTAGGATCCAGAGTCCAGAGTAACTCCTATTAACCGTCCTCCTCCTCCTCACTTCACACTGGGCACAGGCCTAGAGAGGTCAGTTGGGGTCAGGCGCCGTGTCACTCCCGGCTCCACAAACCGATGGCACAGAAAGAGCGAGAGTACGAAGTGGATATAAGACCAACTTGGGCCCTGTCACTTCTTCAATTGTAAATGGGTCTTCTCACTTTTTAATTCATTCAGTTCCCGTTGTGAGACTGGAGCCTGGCTGACACTCCTGACACACAGAGAGGACTGACTTGAGCAGTTGACGCCTTATCTCCTCCGTCGATGATCAACTGGAGAAGGATGGCTTCTTTGGCTGGCCTAAGAGACGCAGAGCAAGAGAGGAGATCTGTTAGAGTGAAATTCGAGGTCCAGGGGATCTGGATAGTCTCTACACAGAGCTTGGACATCCAACCCCAACCCCTTATGATTCTTTCCACAGAAATTGAAACCATTTATAACTGGATTTAAGTAAGTACCTACTTCAGTGGGAATTTAGGGACCCAAATTGAAGAGGAATATATCTCACCGGCAAAAATATGGAATTTACCGGAAAAATATAAATCCAAGTCGTGAGTTCAACTGAATTAGAGTTAAGTTTTAGATTCAGTTGTTTATGTGCAAATTTTACAGTATACTTACATATTGATTGGCCTGCTTGGGAACTTGAAAGCCGCTTCTTTTAGTTTTGGCTAAAGGTTGACTTTAAACCAGAATTCTATGCTCTTTACATGGTGGCGATTTATTATGCAATGGAGCATGTAGAAATTACTTAAAACCAGGGTTAGCATGTTTTAAAACAATTTTTTAAAGCATTGTTTTAAAACATGTTTTTTATTCAATAAAAAATTGTTTTAAAACATTTTAAAAAAACGTTTTTCTTAAATAATTAAAAAACCTCTTTCAAACAATTAAAACATGCTTCAAACAATAAAAAGCAGTTTTTTGTTTTGTTTTGTTTATAAAAGAAATGTTTTTTTTCTATAAAAAAAACACGTTTTAAATTATAAAAACTGCTTTTTTTTAATGACAAAACAAAAAAAGTTTTTATCATTTAAAACGTGTTTTTTGTTTTGTCTTTAAAAAAAAACATTTTTTTTTATTAATAAAAAACATGTTTTCAACAATAAAAACCGGTTTTTTTTGCTTGTTATTAAAAAAAACATGTTTTAAGCAATAAAAAACTGCTTTTTTTTGTTGTTTTAAAAAAAAAAAAAAGCATGTTTTTTTCCAACCCTGCTTAAAACATTTAACAAGTAATTTCTATACATTCCATTTTAAAATATATTGCACCATTAAAATTCTGGATATAGACAACTTTATCAAACATAAGTGGATATATGCAATTTTACATTGGCTTTTTTTCTGCACAGAATGGCACAGATACAATATTTTTCCCTATATGTAAGCATGTGACCGTCTCACCAGGAGAATCGATTTTTTTTCCGTGCCTGAAAAATACGAGCCCTACATCCACACTGTAACATGCATTGTAGTCTAACTGCTGCTAATGGGATGAGACGCAATCGCGTTGTTCTAGAAAATCAAGAATGATACTCCTAAATGGATTTGAGAGAGATGAAGATGAGAGGGCCGGGTTATTATAAGAACGTCTCTATTTACAGAGCCTCCCCTTTGCTCTTCTAATCTTCCTCCATACTTGAGGCCTCATAACGTATAGCTGCGAATAGCGGCGGAGAAGCCGGAAATTACTTTTTACTGGGGAGGCCCTTTCGTATCGAAGAATCCGCTTTTGGCCTTTTCGGCTTTCCCCCAGCCTGCCTACCTGCCGGCCTGCCTGGGATCCCAAAGCTGGGGGAAAGTCGGGCTCCGTAATTTAGTACTGGAGAAAAGCAATATTGTTAAGTAAAACATGCATCAAGTATGTGTTGGAGGGACGGGGTAATAATATGTGTATCCTAGAATGACAGGGCCCTCGCATGCTGACCCGTCAAATACATTTCAACTAGCCCGTCCGTAGCCCTATTATTAGGCCTCCTCGCTCCTCGCGTCTAGGCTTGATTAGATCTAAAGGCCCCCCTAAAAAAAACCAGTCCCTCCCGATTAATCTCACTTAACTTAAATCGAATCATCACATCACTACTGGGGGAAAAGTTGGAATTTAAGGCCTCGACACAGTACGTTGTTTCTTGCATGGGAAATTCTACATATTGCATTTTGCACTATTGGAGGTCGGAGGAAAATGCAACCAGTCATGACGCTATGAGGTAAAGCACCTTCCTACACTGCTTGGGCATGGAGACCTGCTGGGTACGTGTTTTGGATTAGTGATTAATAAACGGGTTCTGGTGGGTTTCGTGCCGGAGTCAGGCCAGAGCCTAATCTTGAGTAAAGAGTAAATCCAATATAGGGAGTTGACATGTTTGTCGGAGGGAGTCCCGGGCATGACTTTTATGGCCAGATTTCAATTAGAATTACAGGTTTTGCCCATTCTAATCCCGCCTGTCTCATTTCTCACTTCTGCCGGGCTCCAGGAGAGCATGAGGCCCGCTGTACATTACACTATATAATGCAGCGTAAGTACGGGCACTTAGGTTGGGTACGCTGGAAGACGTGGCCTGGATATTATCCAGAGGGGGGAAATAATACGCTGTTTTCAAAAGCCGAATAATTTCGTGGCGGAATTTCGAAAATATATTTTGGTAAAATCCAACTTTTGGCTTAAGCATTGGGGCGTTATATTCCATTCAGTTAAGTCGTACAGGTGATGCTTGACCAGCAACAAATCATTCCAATCCGCTGAAAGCTAAAAGATGTTTGTTTGGCATGAGAAATTGCAATGCAACCTTTATTTATAAACAACGAAACTTTTACAGTGCCAACCTGAAGGGCCAAGTGTCCCTTATCCCTCATGCCGGGCACGTCCCTTTCCTGCATAGGCTCCAACCTCAAACGTCTTTGGCGCGAAGAAAGGCCCGTCAAAATAGGAAATTAGGTCGTGGGTATAACGAGGAATGCCATTTAGGCCTCCTTTTTTACTCGAACCTAACAGAACGGAGAACAATGGGGTCCCCAGCCTTATAATACAGTTCAAAACTTTGTCTTTCCGGTTCCGGCCTCTATAACGTAACGTAGGTAAGGATAAACAAAAGTTGAAGAAGTGGAAGAAAGGCGGGGGTCCGGGATCCTAGCTACCCGTCACTAAATCAAACGCCTGGCCTGATTTTTAAACCCCCCCCAAATTCTCGAAGACCCCTTCCAGTAATTCCCCTCTTCTGCTTAGAATCCGTTTTTTACCTCAAAGAAGCTGGTTTCCCTTTAGAGGAATTCGGAGGGCACAGGGGTTGGAACTTAAGGAAGGGTTGGAATGGGACTCGAACTCCTGGTATGCCCGTTCGGAGGAGGAACTGAGACTGAGACGGCTGGAAGGGCGAGCTCCGGATCCCATTGAATTCAACGGTCCTGCTCCCTTCCTTCAGGCACAAGGAGAGCCCACGGAAGGCCGGGCTGGCTTTGGGGTTTGGTGCTTGATTTAATGGTTGGGCTCCTTTGGCCCTCACTACCTTTCTGTTCGGGTCTCACACGGATATTTTTCCCCCCCAAACTAACCGGGGCTCTTCTCAAGGAAGGATAATAATAGTTTGGGAGCCAGCGGCAGGACCCCCACAAAACTACCCTGGGCCTGGTCTTCCTCGAATCTCCGAAGGAAAATTATTTGGACCAAAAGGAAAGAAACCATGGCGAGGGCCTCAGTCACGCGGTAGTGCCTGAGAGGAGCCCGGGTTGAGGATTCACGCGCACGGCGGAGACCGGCTTCAACTAAACCGCTCGCATTTTTTTTACACAGGAGATACAACCCAACATTCGAGAGCTTTTGGTTTATATACTTATTAAATTCTGCCCGAAGAAGTACGTACCTACATTTTGTAGCCTAAAACAAAGTCAGAAGTAGAACAAAGCGATATGGTTTAGGTCGATTACTAAAGATGATTCTGGTATGAGTATGAATGAGTTGACGGATCCTGTATTTAATATGAAGAGGTGATTCTAACAACTATAGTTATCGCTGGTTTGAACCATTTCTGAAGGCGAAAGCTCAGATATTCTTAATCGATTCTTACACAATTGGCCTAGAACCTAGAACAGGATATTATGGGATTTAGCATGCTTAGCGGAAACTTAAGCACAACATAGGAGGAACTTTAGAGCCCTCGACAGAATTTTTCATGGGTGAAAATTGAGGGAAAAGGCTCACATTTCAGGAGTTAGTACTTACTAGCTTTGTTGCAGATCTTAGCCTGCTGGAGCCGGGACGAGGAAAAATGGTTTAATTACCCAGACAGAGAAGGTAGTAAATAGTTTGGAGGAGGTCAAAGGGCCTCAGAGCGTTTGAAGCCTGCCCTGTCGTAAAATCCACCCTTTTGCAAGGCTCATAAAGGCCAAGTGCGTTCCTGTTATGAAAATATCTGAGCCGTAATATATTTGGCGGATATTCCAGTTCCACCTGCCTGGCCCTTCCCATCCAACCCAGAGTTCAAAGATAGGTTTACTTTCCCTATAATAAACACATATAGGAAACAAGGATAAATTAGAGGGGGCTCATGCATTTAACATGAGCCCCCTCGTCGTCCTACAGGAACCTCCTCACACTAATGAACGGCGGGGACATGAGTTCCTCCTTTATTATTGCCAATTACGCCATACCTGTCTCTGCCCTGGCTCTTTTGAAGTAAAGACATGGAACTGCACAGATAAAGCACTCAGACAAAATGATCACCGGCTCCTTCTGATTTGGACCAGGCCTTATGGGAATGAAGGGTGTGGAGGGTGCAGAGCAGCAGGTTGGTTGTTAACTTTGATTTTACGAAATTCCGAAGTCTGACAACTTCAATTTCATGACCGAATTAATATTTTTGTCTCACCATATAGGCAAATCAGAGCCAAATATGAACCATTACAATAATTAAAACAATGAAGAAAATTGTTTTATTTTTGGTGATAAATTTTAGTGTAAATGGTGGCCGCTTAAACGACGACTGGTCCAGAAAATTACGGTGATTCATTTTATCTGAGCTCAAGTTACATTAGGTCACGTTATATAAGTGTTAGTTCTTCGTTGCTTAAATGCGAGGTTAATTTTATACTCTTCTGAAGGTTAGGTTAGGTTAAATTTAGTTATTGTAATGCTTTGTTGAACTTTAGCGGTTATCTTAAAACTATATACAAGTCCATTTCCTTGATAAAAGTTGGCTACTTTTGCCAGGATCTTTAATTTTGTAACTTTTTTTTGCCTGTAATACTATTGTTTTTTTTTTATGTTCAGCTATGTTACTTTTTAAGTTTTGCCTCTTTTCAGTATCCATACATTTGCAAAATCATGGCAGATATCATTCAGGCCAATTTTTGAGTCTTACAAGCAACTGCCCCCATTCATTCAGCAGGAGCTGAGGCTCTTGCATTTTAAGAGCACTCTCCATTTTAATACCTACTAATTAATTTACTGACAAGGTGCTAACTGTCCGTGCCCGCCTCTCCGGTCCAGTAATTATGCTCTTGTTTGCATTCGTTATTCTTTCGCATGCCTAGCTCTGATTCATGGAAGAGATAGGCCTTGGTAGTTGCCCCTATCTCGCCCTTCGATCCGAATGTCTGTGTTTATTTTTTCCATTCTGCCAGCCCAGTATTAGGTCTAATTGGGGGTCCAGGCGGGCTCTAATTACAGTCCCAACTGGGTCCAGGAGGGATATGGTTCCAGCTTCGGCTGAAAAATACATTTTTAATTTACGGCGATCCTCTGCCCGTTCCAGACCGGACCCGAAGAATGGGATTCTTCCACGGAATCCCTTGGTTTTAATAATAATTCGTCCCGCTCCCGCCTACGTGAAATTCCTCCTAGTACGACCGGCCTGGTCCGCCCTGTCCACAAATGAAATCTGCTGACCTTTGAGATTTATTGTGTGCGGGAGAGGGACGGGAATTATACCGGAGTCCATTGTATTCAGGCCAACCTGTCCGTCCAGCCCAGATTCCTGGACCCCCAAAAAAAACTGGATAGTAAAAAGAAACCGGAACGTGATTCCGCTCTATTCCCGTTTTTTATTAGGAAAATGAATTAAGCCGGCCTGGGAATGGAGTGAGGAGTCCGGCTCTCGTCCTGTATCCTGTACAATACCTGCTCCTTGGACGTAGTTGAAAAAAAACGAAGTCTCTCAAGACACAATACGCTGGATTTTAGAACACAATTTTCTACTATTATTATGGCCTCTAAAGAAAACGCTGACTTTTGGTTAAAGCGAATGCGGATTCTGATTAAGAAAATTAGTTCCGAATATTTTGAAGGTTTAAGCCGGATCGATTTTTTTAAATAAAAGTTTTAGCTCTTTTTATAACTTGGCTGCAATTTAAAAAAGCCGAGGATAAATTCAAAATTAAATACTAACCTAAGCTAAGCAAGCCTAATGTAAACAAAGCTAATCAAGCATAACCTAGTCTGAGGTCCAAACCAGTCTAAGTGAAGCTAACTACACCTAACCTGACCGCAGTTATCGTTAGTGAAAAAGCTTTCTTTAAAAGTGGGAATAAATTTTAGTATTTAGTTAATAATAATACTTTCAGCAGAAAGTCTAATTAGTATTGTTGAAGAGGAGTCATAGTTTTTTAAAATCAGAAGTCAACCATTTGTTTTTAAGAAAAAATACGACACCGTTTTAAAATTGGCGCTTTTCTCGGGCCCGCCTCTAAAAGCCTTTAGAGAGATACTTTCCAACGTACCAAGAGATCCAAGCAGGTTCCAAGGCTTGTGTGCCTTTAAAATTTGCAAAAACAAACAGACTCTATTACCACTCTCACTTAATGGGCACTAAAGTCGGGGCTCCTAACTCCTGCCACGGACACCCACAGGGTCACAAAGTTGAGCACCAGGGCTCAATGTCACCTCTAATTTACAAAGTTCAACAGTACCTATACTCAAAGTCACCGCGATTTTCCTTATTAGTCCTCGTGGCTCGATTCGACGGGCTACTTATAATTAATTCCGATTCCCTGAACTCCCTGTGATCTCCACAATATCGGAAGCCAGTCCTGGATATGACAAATGACAGGACCAGAGAACTGAAGCTGGACACTCAAATAAATACTTACAGCAAATATCCCTCTCATGAGCTGGATAAATAGTTGACCAGAGACTTTCCGCGCCGCACTGTGAAGAGGCCAGGACCCAGCTACAAACTGAGAACCTGTGTTAGTAGGCCTTCGTTACAAAAGTAAGGAAAGAATGGGTTTACTATTTATTCGGTAGGGGAGAGATCCCAGGTAGGCAAAAGGTGAGACTACCTTCTCCGCTTCTATACAGTCAAAATTTTACCGGCTAGCCTACGTCGTAGCCATGGCCATAGCCAGGAACTTGGAATTTACGATTTGGTTATTCTAAGGCAGGAGGCCCTGGTTCCTAACACAAACATTCAACATTTTCCCTATAGGCAATGGATGTACCTTTCATTCTGGAGAAAAAAGCTTTTCCCAGCCAGAACATTTAGCGGAGTAAATTCGCTTTTTACAGCTCAAACCTCTAACTTAGGCTAATTTAGTTCAAATAAAAACTAACTGAACCTAATTTAGATCAAATCAAAGCTAACTGAACCTAATTCAGTGCACTCGAAACATAACCTAACCAATTTAATTGTTTCCACTCCAAACGTACCCTATAACCTAAACTAAGTTTTTGAAGTATAAATAACTTAACCTAATTTATTGCAGTATAAGTAACCTAACCTAATTTATTGCAGTACAAATAACCTAACCTAAGTTATTTGAATGAAAACGTAACACAACTTAATTTACTGCGGTATTACCGTAACGTAGCCTTATTTTTGGAGTCCAAACGTAATGTAATCTAAACTATTGCAATCCAGGCATAACGCTAAACTATTAGAATCCACGCATAACTTAACATAAGTTGGACTAATTTCATTATATAGTAATCTAACCTAACACCAACAGATCTTAATAAAGCCCCTAACCGGAGGTAGAGCCTCTAGTGCAAACTCCAATTTCGCAGTAGATCTGACAAGTTTATTCTAGCGTTACGACCAGTAAAGTAATATCAATATCCTTTCGGCCCGCTGCTCTTGCATAAAAGCTGGCCGAGAATTGCATGTGCATGATCTTGAATTAATATTTTCATTTGGGGACCTTGAGAGCTTAGCTCCGGCCATTAGGATTGATGCCTGAGAGGGCTGGCGTATAAAAAGTGGACCTAGGTATGAGCTATAGTACTAGTATTACGACAGCCAGAGCTCACGAATTAGCTGATGTAATGGAGGCTTCGTATTCTGCCCCGAGCACTGTCTCACCTGTGTTTTCCAGTCAGTCCCTACAGCAGAAGGCTGGGAGCTCTGTAGGTAGGTAGTAGTACTACATAAGGGCTGGGTAGGATGTAGTTCCAACTATTAATCTGTCCAAGCACATGCAGAGGGATACTAGGCCTAGGCAAGGGTATTATGTTGATGATCAGCGGGATGAGTTGTACTTGGGCCTCATCAGAGAATCTACAATGCGATGGGCTTAACTACCTGGCCGAGGTATTATTAGAAATACCATTCCCGCCCCGGAATGGGTTTATTAACTCCGGCTATATTCCAATTCCAAATAGTGCTGGGTGCTGGGCTTTAAATTGTGCAGAATACCTTTTCGGCTCAGCGTTAGGATTTAATTAGTCAGGTCTTCCTACAGAGATTTTCCCGTAGTGTTATGGGCAGCTAAAAATAGGACCTACTGGATTCTGGTTCTGGCTGAACAGCTAGAGAGAAATGGTGATGCTCACAATCGAAATTATTCCCGTTTCTAATGAAACTACAGAAGCTAGGTTAGTTTGGCCTAGATTATAATAAGTTTGCCGAGTTTATAAATTTGGCGTTAAATTAGGTCTGGCTAATTTTATATTTTTTGTCAGGTTAGGTTTGGTATCTAGTGAATTTTTTTAATTTTGAAAGGTTAGGTTTAATATTTGGTTCATTTTAAATTTTATGTCATGTTAGGTTTGGTGTTTGGCTAATTTTTAAATTTTGAGTTAGATTAGGTTTGATATTTGCTTAATTTATACATTTTGTGTTAGGTGAGGGTTGGTATCTGGTTAATTTTTAAATTTTGTGTTAGGTGAGGTTTGGTAGCATCTGGTTAATTTTTAAATTTTGTGATAAGTTAAGTTTGGTTGGTATTTGAATATTGTACTAGGTTAAGTTATTTTGTACGTTTTTCTTAGGTTATAAATTTGGTTACTTCCTAAAGTTTGTTTTTGTTTAGGATTGTTTTTTATTATTTTGAGCTGTGGGGCTGGGTTTCAGTTCAATAGTGAAAAAAAAAATGTCGGAAGCCGAAAACTTAATTTATATTTTAGGGTAGTTAGTTACCCTTCACATACTAAGCCCATAAGTCATAATTCACACAATTTACTGCCAAGTTCCATTAATTATATTTTATTCTATTTTGCAAAAAATGTGCGCTGTGCAAAATGTATGCGAGTTGATTCAAAACTTTCGGAGGGTAAGCCTAGCGATTAAAATCGAGTTTCGCTTCCACATAGTATTTCCATACCTATTACGTTATGCACTTACAACCTTTTATTATAAAAAAAAAATACTACTCATAGTGACAAAGTCAGGCCTAAAAATACAGGTAGGGCGGTATGAATTTTGCCAAACCGTTCTCCGGCTTCTTGGCCGCACGACACTGGAAACCTGAGCCCGTTCTCAGGTAACCAGATCCTCCTCTCTTCCTCCTCAATGAATATGCATAAGGTGTGGGGACAGAGTTTATGGAAATTAGAACTGGCAATGTCAAGCCCAAAGGTGCATGTGAATGCTTGGAATGTTAGTGAGGACGGAGAGTGGATCAAGTTTACCTGACTCACCTGGCGTTGTGGCCACGTAACGACGGAGACGAGATCTGCAGACCAATTTCTATATGGCTTTTTTGTAGGCTACCTTATAAGGTTATAAGCCTCAGCCTAGGCTACTAGATGTTTGGGAAAGCTCGGGGCGGAAGTCTCATTCTGTCCAGCATTCGGTTTCACGTTAAGGCACACTTGTAGTATACGGCAGAGAGCATTGGAGCAACGGAAGGGTAAGCAATTAAGAGCAAGAATAGCGCCTAGACTTCTGAAATCCATTGTTTCCCTGAGTGTCGGAGGTCTGAGACCAAAGTGTTTCAGTATACTTAAGATGTCTGGAGCTTTTGGGGTTGAGGTTGGTAGGGGATATAATTACCGAACAGGCTTAAGCCCCGTCTTACTAATTCCATTGTACAGGCTACGGACCAAGCTATACCGAAACTAGTATGTGGCTCCATTGCATTTATGTCTACATATAACTGTCATTGCTGCCGGATTATTATATTAGGATGTATTACGTCTCCTCAAATATTTCGACTCGTTGTCTGATTACACTGCTACCTGAACCTGCAAAGGATAGTATTACTAAATGCATATGACTCAACATATCTACTCTCATATGACCCTATACATATAATACCTGTGTATTCTCAGTAACAGGCTACACTGGCTATGAGCTATGAGCTATTAACTGGAGAAAGGAATTGATCCCCATTTCCCACAGAAAGTTACATTCAAAAACATTTGTCTACTTTTTCTGTCGCTTGAAATGAAGGAGCAACTGGTCCCCTGTCATTTCCTCGTGTTTTCATATTGTGGAGTAGTTGTATAATATAATGGATTCTTAGGCTCCCTGGCCCAGTTCTTTGAGCCCGGCCTAACACAACAGATCGGGCATAATGGGAATTGGAGTGAGAGGGCCGCTGCCGTGTTGAGCTGTGAGAGTGCCAGGCGTCAAAGTCTCCCATTTTTGAGCTAACCCAAAGTGAGGGTAGGGAACGAAGATGGAGAGGCCTAACGTGACCTGGATGGAACTGAGCCTTCAGAAGGCCTCTCAAATCCCCTCCGCCAGCTCCTAATGAAAAATGCATTGAATTTTATATCAAGTCTTGAAGGGGAAACCGTTGGGGCCTTAACCTGCTAACTTATCCGCCGCAGAGACTTCCCCACACAACAACGTGGAGGGGACCAATTAGCTTTTCCATTGTCCCCTCAAAACAATACGTCTTGATTAGGCTGTAAGGGCTCTCCTCAAATTTCAATAATTAATTTGGAGACGGCTATTACGAGGGATCTAACCCAATTCCGTGGACCATCTCTTTGTTAATCCATTACGACTCGGCGTGGGACTACTGCTGGTTCCAAATCTCATAATATGCTCTCTACTCAATAGGCTATGATTTAGGCACACTCAGGATAATTTCATCACGTAATAAAATCCCAAAATGAACCATTATTCTGTTATAGCGTAATTCAAAGGGAAATTATTATTACATATTGCACCTAAAACGAATACCGACTTTAGGGGTTAAGGAAGATGTCCTTAGAGTGTTTGGAAACCTTAGCTGTGGTTAGGTTAGATTTGAATAGCTAAACTTATGTTAGGGTATGTTTGAATGGCTTAGCTTAGGTTATGTTTGGATGGCTTAGCCTAGGTTATGTTTGAATGGCTTAGCTCAGGTTAAATTTGAATTGCTGAACTTAGGTTAGGTTATGTTTGAATGGCTTAGCTTAGGTTAGACTTGAATTGCTACGCTTAGGTTATGTTATGTTTGAATGGCTTCGCTTAGGTTAGATTTGAATTGCTGAACTTAGGTTAGGTTATCTTTGAACGGCTTAGCTTAGGGTAGATTTGAATTGCTAAACTTAGGTTTGGTTATGTTTGAATGGCTTAGCTTAAGTTATGTTATCTTTGATTTTCTCATTTTAGGATTTAGGCACATTAGCTTAGGTTATGCTTGAATAGCTTTAGCTCATGTTAGGTTTGGTTGAAATAAATAGGGAAGGTTACGTTCGAGTAGCTTAGCATAGGTTTCGTCGGAATAGCTAAAATTAGGTTAGGTTACGTTCGAATAGCTTAGCTTAGAATAGATTAGGTTGGAATAGCAAAAATTAGGTTAGGTTACGTTCGAATAGCTAAAATTAAGTTAGGTTACGTTCGAATACTTTAGCTTATGTTATGTTCGAATAGCTTAGCTTAGGTCATTCTTCAATACCTTAGTCTAGGCTATGGTTGAATAGCTTAGGATACGTTAGCTTTGATATGCTCAGGTTAGGATTAAGGGACATTACCTTAGGTCAGGCTTGAGTAGCTGAGCTTAGGTTATGTCTGAATACTTTAGCTTAGATTAGATTTCCTGTAGAACTATATGAAGCAATAACTTGAATTCTGTCAAAACCAGTTGGATTAAATTCTGAATGTTCCGGAATTGTATATGCTTACTTAGTATTGCCTTGTTTTGTGTTCGTGGAGTAGTTGGACTATTTTTAATAGGCGGTCCCAGGCCAATCCAAACCAAATGAAATAATAATTAGGCCCGTCAGAGCTGAGGATTCGGGGAGAGGGACTACACTAGTAAGGAAGAGGTTCCCTGTAATTTCCAACGTTTGAACCGGAAGGGCGTGTTTGTGTGTATTTGATTACAAGACTATTATTAAGAGGCCCTAACTAGTAGACCGACTGGCCCCCGTCACCGGATAACCTTTCACCATGGCCGGACTCAGTCCATACATCAGAGGATTGGAGGTATCATCAGATGCTATGGGCTCAATGTATGAGAGTACTGCATACATAGTATGAGGAGGGCAGGAAGTAGACTGGAGGGGAAACCGAGTACCAGTTTATCTGTGGAGTCAGCTCTTCACAAATGGATTTAAATTTTTAAGTACAGGAAAGTCGTGTTTACCTCAGCAAACTATTAGGGGGCTCCAAATGCCCTTTTGACGTGAGTGGGGGCCCAGAGGAGATCAAGATTTCCGTCCACTCTAAATACATACATAGAATGGGTGATATGTTGGGATTGGGACTGAACGCTTTACGCTTGAGCCGAGCTCAGGACCCAGGCACTTCGGATCAATTGTGTGGGAAAGTATTTCAGCTTAGCGGCATAAGTGTCAAACTAATTATGATATTTACCTATTTGGTTATGTTACATTTTAAATATGGATACTTATGTACGTCAGGAATTACGTAAGATTTTAGATACTGATATTTACAAGTTAGGGTAGGTTAGATTTTTAAATGATACTTACGTCTTAAATTTCGCAAGATTTTAGATATTGATATTTACAGGTTAGGCTAGGTCATATTTTAATTACTGATATTTACATGTTAGGTTTGATTCTGATAGTACTACTTGGAAGTTACGTTAGATCCTGATATTCACAAGCTGGGATAGGACTGATTCTAATATTTGCAACGGCTGAGTGTGCCGCTTAAAAAATAGACTTTAGTATAATCAGTGTAAAATTTAAACCAGGAATTCAGTACAATAAAGTAGTTCTTTGTGGTCCAAACCTAACCTAATAGGAGTGGCGTACCATGTCTTTCTACGTATTCATATTTTATGATAAAATGTATATTTTTATGCTGGCGTATTATAAAAGCAATTATAAGTTAGGTTAAATTAAACACAACTTTCACGTTAGGTTTTACTCCATTATTTATGTTTACAGTTATGATTATGTCACTTAAAAGCTACTGTAGGTTATCTTGCATTATTAAATATACCTACCAGCTACTGTAGACTGTAGGTGAGGTTAGAGTATTATTTATTCCGTAAATCAATTTGATTTTCACCCAATCCGTATTTCGTTAAAATCCTAAAGTAGTTACATTTAGAATTATATTTCATAGATGTTTCAGAGACCTTTCCCTGCGAAATAAAAATTGAGTTCTACAAACCCTTGTCTTGAGAATGAACCCAAAAAAAGTGGGCCCAAGTATAGAAAATCATTAAAATTGCCTAAATTACCATGAATCCTCCCTCCCTTGCCCTTTCGAGCCCTGCCTCCTCCTCGAGGCCTAATTGTGAGGGCGGGAAGGGAAAGCCAGGAAGTGAGCCTGAGTCCCTCCCGAAGGAGAAAGCGGAGAGAGGAGGCCGATTAAATCTATTTGTGTCACTCCTCTGCCCTTTGAATTCATTTCCAGTAGTTGGGGCCTTTCTGGGCGGAATTTGTCGGGATCCTTGACAGGTTGCGTGCCGAGGGCCAGCTGTAGAGCCCTCACCAGCGGGTCGTCGGGCAGGGGACACCTCCTTCCAGGGAAAGAAAGCACATTTCTCATATTTCATTTCATTCAGGAACTCTATTATGCTCCCGGCCTCCGCCTAGAAGCCCAGAGGACCCGACTAGGTCTTAGAGCCTAGTCCCCGAGACTCTCCAGCCCCGACCGCCAGCAAAAATTCGGCTGAAATGTGCGAAAAGTACAGATGTGAGGACGGCTCGGGTTCCGTGGGGTTGAGCAAGGAGGAGGGAAGACACTAGGCCCCAACCAACCCGGGGAACTGAATAAAGAGAGTCAAGAAATCTGACATGGGTAACAGCAACAAATGGTCCTTTTTCTACCCAGCAGCATAGCCATAGCCTCCCTTCTTCTCTTCAGAGAAAATGGATTCGATTACATTCTCTCACGTCACTTTGTACGCTTTCTTTCTAAATCATAAGCTCTGGGGCTTAGTTACGCGGACCCCTATGCTCTCAACCATCCATCACTTATCGTACTACCACTACCACTACGCCGTACTTCGGATCCGAGTACGACAAGGAATTAGGGAGCCTTCAGTAGTCCTCTCTGGATTCAAAGTGGTGAGCTCCGAGGGGGAAAGGTTGGAGGAAAAAATAACATTCGGCCTAATGAAGTCAAAATATAACGTAATGTGACAATTGCCGGCGCACAATTGCCGGCCTGACAATTCCCGGCGCACAATTGCCGGCATGGACAATTGCCGGCATGGACAATTCCC
>JAQFZY010000748.1:0-21940 GCA_034696285.1 Hypogastrura burkilli | reverse complement strand
TAGAGCCAACCGCGCTAAGCGGCGGAGCCGCGTGCGCAAGTATAAGACACGAGCCGAAGGCGAGGTCGTTACTTGTGTCATTATAAGAGTACTCTATTCAGCGCTGAAGCGAACCATTGGGCACAGGAAACATCGATATGGTCCACTACCTATTGTCTTAAAACAGCTTTCGTTGGCGGCGTGGGTAACATTGCGTCCCTACAAACTCGATCTGAGCACTATTGTCGCAAAGAAGCCGTTTTTGGCCCCTGTACACTGCGTTAACCGTTTCTGAAATAAACAAAGCCGATAGCATATGGGTCCAACGAAACATTCGAAGCTCCTTCCTTGAAAGCGATTGGCTATTTCGGGTGCCCAAAACATAGCTACCTGCATTCATGCCTCTGCCGCGCGCGCCGCCGACGCCCCGTAGAACCACGTAAGCTCGTGATTAGCATACTGGAGAAGGTTCCAGCCTATTCTTCAGAAGGGAACGAGTTCAAATCATACCACCTGCGTGCCCTTTTACCGCTTCTTCTCGAAATAATACCCCCATATCCCAATCCCAAATACAGGAAATTAGAACAATTTTCACGTCCGAGTCATCAAAATCCGCCTAGTAGTTTTGCAGGAGATAGCAGACACTCATATATATACATAAAATCGTTGGTGGGGTGTCAGCGATTAAGTCCCTGGGTGGGTATGTTCAGGGCCGGCCTTTGTGTTTTGGCGCCCCAGGCAACATAATTCTGCGCCCCTACCAGTAACCCTACCAGTATATTTTGAAAAGCTGTCACAAGCACATTTTGATGATTTTCTAGGCTAAAGACCGAAATATTTCATTCTCGTGTGAGAGTGGAGAACGAAACGCTTCTTCTAGACTGGTCCAAGTTTAACTCCGAATAACTGGACGAGTTTTCGCCTTAAATGGTAGTTGATCCTAATCCAAAAATATCTTCAGTTGGTTTCTTTAGCACTTACTTGCGTGCAGAAATAGTATTACTAACTTAAGTAAAAGTCACATGAATTTTTTTAAGAACCATTTGTTTGATATTAGACGCTTGTGCCGTTATAACTAAAAACCCAAAACTATTTATAGGTATTTTAGTGCAACTAGGTCTTAATGAGGAAAGATCAAGAAAGTAACGCGGAAACCAGTGTAATCATAAATTAGTGCTACCTCAAAGGTCACCTGAATAAAAAAAACTGTTTAATTAAAGGCAAGTTTTACATCAAATCTAATAACATTGACTCGTATTCCTCGCGAACGGTTAATAAATTTAAATGAATATTTTTCCGCCGTTTGGCGCCCCCCTGCACTTGGCGCCGAAGGCCTACGCCTGTATCGCCTGTGCCTAAAGCCGGCTCTGAGTATGTTGGTCGGTTTTAGTGCTCCGCATAACTTCGGCTCCGGCTCCGAAATATTCGGAGCTCTTACTCAGAGCTCCGGCTCCGGGAAAGGTCGGAGCTGGAGCCGGAGCCGACTAATACTTATTACTCCTCATGATATCGCCAGTCTTCCCTTCAAGACCAGATTCACCGCTCACAAATCTTTTCAAACTTAGTATAAGCAAAATATAATTTATTTTATAATAATTAACGGAATTAAAACGCTAGAATTCAAAATATTTCAAGACTCTGGAGAGGAAATCTGATTGAATTGGTGAGAGATTTCGAATTAATTAGTGATGATTTAAATATTCCTCATTAAATATTAGGACGTCAATGATTAAGGCATTTTTGTAGGCCAAATATTTGTATGATTCGTTATTCGGATGATGTATTTGATTATAGTAGTTTTCCGATTTACACTTCAAAAATCTATCCAGAATTGCTACTACTAAGCAAATATCGCGTTATGTTTTCTTTTAAACAAGTTATATGTACTTTAAGTTCTGGAGCTGGAGCTCTTCCTCAGAGCTCCGGCTCCGGCTCCGGAAGGGTCCGGAGCGAAAATTCGGATCCGGCTCATTCTCCGCTCCGACCCCGGAGCCGGAGCTGCGGAGCACTAGTCGGTTTGTCCTGAACCACTGAACCACTAACCACTGAACGGATTTGGATACACGTACGTTAAATAATCTAACTTTCGAAATGAGCGCGTTTTCGGGTGCGGGTGGTTTGATTGATTTTGGTAACCATTGGTTACCTTAAGGTAAAATTTCGACCTTTTTTTTCTAATGGTGGATTATTTTAATCCATAGGTGGATGTCTGCTAAATGTTTGGCCCCTGTTACTTCTAATCTTCAAGTTATTAGAAGCCAAAATTTCTTAATATTTCTGTTTGTCGACTATTTCCTCTAAAGCTACTGAACGAATTCGGATGAACGATACCTTATCCCCTCTTATATGCTCGTTAAACCTCCCGATGTCCGTCCGTTTTATTCGCTCTGTAATTGGCCGGTAGCTGGAAGGGGGTGGAGTAATAAAAAGTCTCCGACTGACGGTTTTTGTTAACAAAATCACACATAGATGGCAAGGGGGTGTGATATCTGCATGGTGAGTTTTAATGTCACAGTCGCAGGTAATACTATGGAAATTGGAAATTCCCAGAAAACTCAATCGTTAGTAATGAAATCTAATGTTACGCACCAGAGCTGTGGTGGTGCCGGCCAGCTAGTAAAGGATATCGGACTGAATTCATGGGGAAGTGGCCTTAAGATGGAATTGACATAAATATAGATCTTCACATGTAATATCTGGATGGAACCTTTTACATTTAGTACTAAATAACTTATTTAACGTTGAAATCGTCACTGTAGCGCTGGTTTAAATGTTAGTGTGCTAATTAAACGCCATATAATATCTAGATGGAGCCTTTTACATACAGTACTAAATAGCAAATTTAACGTTAATATCGTCATTGTAGCGTTGGTTTTACTGATGGTGTGCTGATTGAACGCAATAAACTATTTGGATGGAACATGTTACATCCTGTACTAAATAGCAAATTTAACGTTAATATCGTTATTGTAGCTTCGGTTTTGGTGTACTGATTGAACGCAATAAACTATTTGGATGGAACATGTTACATCCTGTACTAAATACCAAATTTAACGTTAATATCGTCATTGTAGCTTCGGTTTTACTGATGGTGTGCTGATTAAACGCAATGTAATATCTGGATGGAACCTTTTACATTCAGTACTAAATACCTAATTTAACTTTGAAATCGTCATGGTAGCGCTAGCTTCAATGTTAGTGTGCTGATAAACGCCATATTATATCTGGGTGGAACCTGTTACATACAGTACTAAATAGCAAATTTAACGTTAATATCGTCATTGTAGCTTCGGGTTTGGTGTGCTGATTGAACGCAATAAACTATTTGGATGGAACATGTTACATCATGTACTAAATACCAAATTTAACGTTAATATCGTCATTCTAGCTTAAGTTTTACTGATGGTGTGCTGATTAAACTCAATGTAATATCTGGATGGAACCTTTTACATTCAGTATTAAATACCTTATTTAACTTTGAAATCGTCATGGTAGCGCTAGCTTCAATGTTAGTGTGCTGATTAAACGCCATATTATATCTGGGTGGAACCTGTTACATACAGTACTAAATAGCGCAAATTTAACGTTAATATCGTCATTGTAGCTTCGGTTTTGGTGTGCTGATTGAACGCAATAAACTATTTAGATTGAACATGTTACAGCCCGTACTAAATAGCAAATTTAACGTTAATATCGTCGTTGTTGCGCTGGTTTCAATGATGGTTTGCTGATTAAGCGCAATACAATATCTGGATGGAACCTTTTACATTCAGTACTAAATACATTATTTAACGTTGAAATCATCACTGTAGCGCTGGTTTCAATGTTAGTGTGCTGATTAAACGCCATATAATATCTAGATGGAACCTGTTACATACAATACTAAATAGCAAATTTAACGCTAATATCGTCATTGTAGCTTCGGTTTACTGATGGTGTGCTATATAATATCTGGATGGAACCTGTTACATCTTGTACTAAATACCTAATTTAAAATTGACATTGTCATTATACCGTTGGTTTTAATGATGATGTGCTGATTAAGCGCAATATAATATCTGGATGTAACCTGTTACATCTTGTACTAAATACCTAATTTAAAATTGACATCGTCATTGTAGCGTTGGTTTTAATGGCAGTGTGCTGATTAGGTACACTATAATATCTGGATGGAATCTGTTAGATCCAGTTTTAAATACCCAATTTAACGTTGACATCGTCATTGTAGGGTTGGCTTTAATGATGGTATGTTGATTAAGCGCAATATAATATCTGGATGGAACCTGTTACATCCTGTACTAAATACCTAATTTAAAATTGACATCGTCATTTTAGCGTTGGTTTTAATTATAGTGTGCTGATTAAGTGCACTATAATATCTGGATGGAACCGGTTACATCCAGTACTAAATACAATTTAACATTGACATCGTCATTGTTGCGTTGGTTTTAATGATGGTGTGCTGATTAAGTGCACTATAATATCTAAATGGAATCTGTTACATCCAGATCTTAATAGCAAATTTAACGTTAAAATCGTCATTGTAGCTTCGGTTTTACTAATAGTGTGATTAAACGCACTATAATATCTAAATGGAACCTGTTACATCCAGATCTTAATAGCAAATTTAACGTTAAAATCGTCATTGTAGCTTCGGTTTTACTAATGGTGTGATTAATAAAAGCAATGTAATATCTAGATGGAACCTGCTACATCCTGTACTAAATAGCAAATTTAACCTAAAAATTCGGTAACTGAGCCGTCGGTAATCGGTAATTTTTACCGATATTTGGAAAAAGTTAAAATAGCTTGCCTTAAGCCCAATTTACCCTTTAAAAAGTATTTAATTATTTTTTTAATGTTTCTGTAAACTTATAGAGGATAGTGGTTTGTATCGCTTTATATTCAATAAAACGTACAATAATTAATAATTATGCGCAAATTTACCTGAAGAACTAACGGAGTAAGTCGGTGGTAAATTTAACATTTTAGACCAAAGCGTCTTCTAGAAAAAATCATTCCAACAAAATCGTTCTTAATGTCAAACCATTCATTTTTTAAATATTCTGAACAGGAGTAGTGATTAGCTAGCTAATAAACTAATACTAATTAGTAGCGATTCCGCCGCGGGCGGGCCTCAGTAATTCTGGGCAACATTTCCCAAATTTATTACCCAGTTAAAGAGTCATATGTCATATTGGTCGAGAGCAGAAATTCGAAGCTTATGGGAAATTGATTACAGCTGACATAAAATTGGAGGCATGAGTGGTACGGAAGGGGGGTATAGGGGGTCAAAAGTGCCACTCGCAAAATTAGATTTTTCACCCCGTCGTCCTATCCGGTAATGTGGAACCTCATTTTGTAGGTATCCGTAAGGACTATCAGAATCAGTTTAGATTTTTCAAAATTCCAGCCCGGGCTGGAAATACTGCGCGCCAAAGTTTGAACGTATCCACTTTCCACTTTGAAAAACTCTTGCGAACCAGGACGCGGGCCCAGCATGTGAACTTAAAATGTTTTGAAGTCACAAATGTTGGGACTTTAATAAAATCGAGGACTATCAGAATCAGTTTAGATTTTTCAAAATTCCACCCCGGGCAAGAAATACTGCGTGCCAAAGTTTGAACGTATCCACTTTCCACTTTGAAAAACTCTTGCGAACCAGGACGCGGGCCCAGCATGTGAACTTAAAATGTTTTGAAGTCACAAATGTTGGGACTTTAATAAAATCGTTGATCAAAGGCGTTGTTGCGCATGCGCGCTGAGGCAACCTATGGACAGACTATTTTTCCTGACTACCTACCTGGTCATGTGACACCTCATTTTGTAGGTCTCCTTAAGGACTCAGAACCAGTTTAGATTTTTTGAAATTCCGTCCCACGCAGGAAATACTGCGAGCTAAAGTTTGAATTTTTCTACTTTTTTAACTTTGAAAAATGTTTTCATGTGAAGGCGCAGACCCAGCCTGTGAACTTAGTGTGTTTTGAAGTCACAAGTGCTGGACTTCATCGTCTTGCTGTTCTATTCTGCAGCATTATTAACACTCTCGGTGTTACTAGCCTGTTAACTGGCGCAGCGCGACTTGCCGTCGGTGTCATTTGCCACTTAACTGGTTCAAGCAGAATCTTCCGTAGAGCTACATAGAAAAGTAAGAACTTCTTCTCCGGGTTACTCCTAAACCAGTTAACTGGCTAGTAGCACACAGAATCAAATGAGGGAAAGTCGCGACATTTAGTTTCCACTCTCGCAGTATCTAGTCAGTGTGAATATTTCATTACTACAGTAGATTAATTACAAGTTATTATGTAAATTGACAACTCATTATTACAATATACGAATTATAAAGTATAACACGCACATATACTTGCATATTGCCTTGAAAATATTATTAGTTATGCATTATGCCAACGTATGCCATCCTTAAATTTCTTAGGTCGTTAGGTCAAGTAAAAGGGAATGCCAAGAGGTTGAACAGTCCAGCCATACACCTTGCAAATTACAAAAATATTTTGTTTCGGTTAGGAAAATTATTGCGTATGCCAATTATTTTTGAAACACGGCGTAACACATAGTGCTGGACATTAGACTAATAGACTCGTTCCCACTGTCTTATGGTGGATTGACCCTATTATAGTTGGAATATGAATTATAATTTATAATAGATAAATAGTCGGTAGTTGACACTCTCCTGTAAAACTCTTCCCTGCTGACTATTTCCAGTTCCTTATGATCAATTTCGAATGTTTGTCTAGTGATTGGCAATGACGTACACCGTCAGAACGGAACAATCGAAGTTGGTGCCACTCTCTAGGAAATGCCGCCTCTTCCCTCCCGCCTAACGGTATTGGTTTTTTCCAAGATTTAGATTAAGATTAAGATTTTCATAACTTGCCATGTATATAGCTATAATGCATATCAAAATGAAGCGTGATTCATTCTGAGTGCTACTGCATACATTTTATTCTTCTACCTCGGTGTTACCGGTCTGTAAAGTCCCATTCAAAAGTACATCTTTTGCGCCAGTTAACTGGTGGGGTAACACCGAAGGCAAAGTTCGGTCCGCCAGTTAACAGGCGAGTAACACTGTAGGCTTGGCAAGGCTTATCCTTGGTACCACAGAGAAAGTTGAACTCATCCATACTGGCTACGAGAGTGTTAAACGTATGTAGAAATGTCTAAAGTACACTTCCATAGAATACATATGGGTCATATGTAAACTCAAAGTACTCAGCTCATAGTTATATAATTTAGAGCGAGCAGCATTTGTATATAAACGCGAACTACGCGAAGCACATTATGCAACAACTTTTGAAAAAAAAGATCAATGAAGCAACCTTAAAATATCCGAACAGAAGAGAATTTTGAAAACCACTATTCCATGGCACTTCAATGACCCATGCCAGTAGAACATGGGTTATATGTAAACTCAAAGTACACAGCACATAGTTATATAATTTAGAGCGAGCATCATTTGTATATGAATTTGATCTACGCGAAACACATTATACAACTTTTGACAAAAAATATCAATGAAGCATGAGACCAGCGCCAGCCTCATATTAAAATGAATGTACATTGTAGCTGTCATGCTTCGAGTGAGAAGCACTAGCCCTGCGCGCTTCACGTAAAGTCGATTATTATATAGTAATCTGGCACAGTAAAAACACATTATTTCTGAATCCATCGGACGTCACACGTCACACGTATGTGTATGGTTTTTCTGTGAAACAAATATGGCCATTGGCCTATTCTGCAGCACTATTAAACGTTTTTCATTATTAATAAAAGCGTATTAAAAGCCATTCAATAGAGGCATAATCCTAACTTTACAGTAGAACATGGATCATATGTAACCTCGAAGTACACAGCGCATTGTATATGATCTAGATCGAGCACCATTTGTATATATAAACTCGAACTACGTGAAGCATATTATCATATGGACGGACAGACAGACGGATGGATCTCATATGGCATTTCCAAGGAACTATTTGATGACGCGAAGCTAGAAAATTTGAAAGACTGGAGTCTGAGAAAATTGTTTTCCTTTATCTATACAGCTTTAGTTTATTGGCATGGAAACATTTCACTGTTATTCAATTTTAGACCAAAAAATCTTTAGGATGGGCTTGTCTGTCCGTCTGTCCGCCCGTCTGTCACACTTGAAATTGCTCCGTAAATCTCAGATGTAATCATGCATAATAAGACCCTTTCTGCGCGATGGCTGCTTCTTTGCTCTTTATGTGCTGTATTAGATCCCAATTATTATATAACGAATGGTATACCATGCTCAAAACACTAACATCACAACGCCTAACAACATATGTCCAGTCATATCTTTAGAATCAAAATTGTAGACATGGCTCCATTCATGCACTTGACTAAGCACTTTTAATTTTTAGAAACATAGTTATGAATTTGTTATATGTATAAGTATAAATATGAATTATATGTAAACTTAAATTAAACCAAGCATTACATCTATATAAACTCGAACGACGTAAACAGATATTGACGTAAGGGTACTTTTGCACCCGGGGTAGCCATCTCCCACAAAAATCGGGGTCAGAAGAAATTTGCCGGGGTCGGACAAAATCTTATATTATATAAAACGCTAAGGTCCGACTATATTATATATTTGTATGTATGCAAACATTTCCGTCAACACTTGGCAAGGCCCGCGACCTGTTGTTAGGACACCTCGCTAATTGGTACTTCACCCGTTTTCCTCTTTATGTTGGTAGAAACTCAACTTAACTGAAATATTGGTCGTTTGTGTCGTTCCTTAGGGTGCTGTAGCAGTTTGTAGACTGTACAGAACGAGGGAAACTGGCTTTGTGGTGACCTTCTTCAGTCATTCAAGTATTTTTAACTTTTTCTAAGCACTCAATCTCAATCACTAATGAATTTGATTTGTTGGTTCGGTTAATTTTACTACGGATTATTTGGTCAGAGTTTTCTCTAGATGGACTTCAAAATTGTAACAAATATCTTACTTTGATTAGCCAACAAGCCCCGCGTTAACGCGGAATCAGCAACTACATTTTCTAAACATTTCTAGCGTACGCCTGCCATAATATTTCAATTCAATAAATTAATCGCTAATGGCACGCTACGCGGCGTACGCTAGAAATGTTTAGAAAATGTAGTTGCTGATTCCGTGTTAACGCGGGGCTTGTTGGCTAGTATATAATATTAATATAATGTAATAAATAAATATAATGTTTATTATTTGGCCAAGAGGCGTTAGACAGGTTTCCGCGCGCTCGGCGCGCGGAAGAAATTTTTTGTGAACTTTCTAATGAATGTAATATTGCACGAATGAAAATTTTCATCACGTTTTTTGTTTTGTTTTAGGTGTTACTTTATTCAACTAATTAGTTAAGTTTTTACACTTATTTCGAATAAAAAAGTTTGCACACAAGTATTAAGTTGTACAGAGAGACAGCTTGAAACGGGAAACGTTTACAACTTCCGGCATCTAATTTGACGCAAACTCGTGGGATGATGCGCGAAAAATCTTTGAAATTAGTTTTATTACAACTTTTGAAATCAATGCTATTTATTATCCACGGATATCATTCGCGCAACTAAATTCTAAACTGAATTGGATATAATTTGACAGAAACATTCGCGCGAATCACTAAAATACTGTCAAGTCATGCGTTGGCTACCGCAATAAGGGCCCTACACTCTTTGCGCGAAGTGAAAGAGTTTTTATTAAAAGCTATTTTACTTTCAGCACACCTCTGACCCCGACCAATCGTAGCTAGCTTAACAGAAAACATTTCAAGTGACACGGAAGACATTTTTTAAATCAGTGGTACCTCTCACAATTTTTTTAAATCAGTGGTACCTACTCAGTGTAACGGGCAAATCATTTAGGCGAAGCGCAAAAGATTTTTAGCTAATTTACTCTGAGTATGCTTCTGACCCCGTTTTTAGAATTCAGGCTCTGCTTGTTTGTTAATTTTATTATGATCAATTTCAATGTGTCCTGAAACAGGTCGAAACGACCTTAATGAACCGGGTTCCCGTAATTGCCGTTTGCCTTAAATTACTACTCGGCCGAGGATCACGGCCAAGCAAGCATAAGCCTAATCTTAACTTAACTATGAACAAAGATTTGCACACAAGTATAAATTGTACAAAGAAACAGCTTGAAACGGCAAACGTATTTTGACGGGGGAAGTTCCTGATATTATTAAACAGTTTAAATAATTGCGCTTGCAAACGTTCCTTGTCCTGATAGCCCCAACCAACTCAGACCTATAGTTATTCACCCTGTAATTGCGAAATTAATAGAACGTTATTTATATAGTCAGTAAGTTGCAATTTAAATACCAACTCTGTACTCAGCAATGTGCAATTCGGCTTTCGAGCTAAGCATTCTACGGTTCACGCTCAGATTGCACTAACTGATTATTTGTATTCGCAAATTGATAGGTAATTTGCATTTTAATCTCTTGATTTAAGTAAGGCTTTCCATTAGGTGAATAGGGAACTATTGTTTTATAAATTTGAATGGTACAATATTGACTCCCATTGGTTCAGATCATATCTTAGCAATAGATCCCAGGCTGTGTTTCGCGACAAAGAAACCTCAAACTTCAAATTCACTTGGTGTTGGTCAGGGTTCCACTTTAGGGCCACTTTTGCTTCCACTACTATTTATTGACCTTCTGTATTCGATCCCTATCCCTGATGCTTTCTCTGTACTATTAGCGGACGATACCAATTTTGCCGTGTCTGGGCCACCAGGAAATATTTGTCTACTTCTCGAGCGTGTAACTGTATGTATGGAGAATGTTCTTGATTGGATAGAATCCAACTTCATGCAGTTGAACTTGGACAAAACTAAGATGTAGTTATAGGAAAACCTCATGTTGTAAAAGCAATAGGTCCTGTCGGGGTCAAGGTTCGCAACATTAGTATTCGAAATTCAGCCGAATGTAAAAGTCTAGGTCTATATTTCGATCCTGAGCTGAGCTGGGTTCACCACATTCCTAAGCTAACACAGAATTGCAACTCAATACTCTGATCGTTCTATCCTGTACAGCCTCTGTTAAGTCAAATTAATCGTAAAATAATAGTAAATTCGTACATCTTATCTTAGGTGCGGTATATGAGTGCGGTATGGGGTACATGGTCTTCTAGTCTATAAGGCATTCTCGATTCGTAGTGGGCTTGAAAAAGTATGACAATGTTAAGGCCGCTATGTCTAAAGATCTTAAATGGTTACTTCCTAAATATATGTATTACTTTGATGTATTACTTAGTTTGCTTTTAATATATTCCGTGGAAATTGTCCACCTTTTTTCTACGATTATTTAAATTTTGATGAGTCTGTTAGACAGATAAGTCGTTTGTTAATAGAGCCAGACAATTATGGTTAAGTATGCCATGCCTGACGAATTGGTTTCTTCAGAAATCAGTTTATCAGTATTAAAGACGAATATACGTAATTATTACCTAACTATGCAGCTTGACGAATGTGAGTTGCCTCACGATCGCTATGAAGATGTATTTATGTAATTACTCCTGCATTGACTCTGTAATAGAAGTTTTATCTGATATTGATACTTTATATTTCCTAAGGATTTCCATTGTAAGTGTAATTACCTATTTTGATGGGGTCAAATAAATTATATAAATAAATAAATGTAAACTCAGCTTATACAGCGCACAGTATACAAAGTATAACACATTTTTAAACTCGACCTACGTGAAGCAAAACTAATGACTCTATGGTGTACGGGATTCGTCTACTGTCCGTCGGGGACTCCGGAATACGGGGACTCCAGAAGGTCGCGAGGTCAAGGTCACGAGCAGCACAGGCACAGAACAGGTGCGATCAGGAAGAACCTCCAGGACTGAGTGAATGGCCGGGGAGGCCGGGCCCAGGAACATGGAGCAGGCCATGCCGTGCGTGTGGCCGAAGCCGGGGCGCAGGACGGATGTCCCACATCCGTCCGGAAGTGCAATCCCAAATGTGCATCTCGATGCACAGTGCAAAGTGCAATGTGCGTCGAGGTGCAGTTTGGGGAAGAGAGGCTGAGGCCGGCAGGTGGAAGTGGGGCTCTGCTAGGGAGGGCCGAGGCAAGTGAGTGGAACTCTGCCTCGGAGCCTCTGCAGGGGATCCCATAGGGATATCCCTGACAATGGTCACGAATTTAGGAGGTCAGAATAACAGGAAGCAATTTTTCAAAATATTCATATTTCGGAAAAGTGGTTTTGTTTACTTATATAAACAAGTTTAACTGCTGGCATAGAAACACTTTAGTGTTCTAACTATTATAAAATTATATCAGACTCCAGGCTGAACGCACGATTAAAGACGTATTTCTCAACCTACGCCTACCAAAAAGATCACACAAAAAGTTATGACCAATACGGTGACCAAGTTAGTTGGTCAGATTTTTAAGGTCAAGGGGTCAGGACTTATGGACTAAAAACATGACCCCTAGCAACGAATATTTTTGACCTTTGTTTACATTTTAGAGAAATCCTGAAGGAATTTGTTGACTTTTTTATATTCTGCATAGCTCATAACAACCGGAGCCAGCATACAGAAATTCCAGCAACACGGCACTAGCATCCCAATTTCTAGGTTCCTAATTAATTCGTTTAAAGCGTAGAGCCAACCTCGCTAAGCGGCGGAGCCGCGTGCGCAAGTATAAGACACGAGCCGAAGGCGTGGTCGTTACTTTTAATTATTATTATTATTATTATTATTTATTCAAACCGAAGCATTTCACAAACAATACATAACACAAATTAATCATGATGAATCCTCATAAATGGGTATTACTTCATCACGCTTAGTCACTAAATTAATTTTGTAATTATTAACAATTTAGTATTTATGAACAGTATACGTATGTTAGAGTTAGAGATTTGTAGTGTGCATTTGTTGAACTCATGTTGAATACTTCATGTTGTTAATCTAATACTTTTCTGAATTACATGTTTCTTTTCAGATTCACCATGACGACGTGTTTATGTTGTTTGTTGATTGTAAAATGGCAACTTCGCGGAGCCGGGGGAGATTTTTCTTTCTTTTTTGAAAACTTTCCAAATATTTCAAGATTTTTGAAGAATTAGGGTAGACAACGTCACAAAGTCACATAAATGATGTCGAATTCGTGCACCCTGGGTCTGAATTGAGGGAAATGAACCCAATTCCAACCCCTGAGAACCGATATGCACTCACAAAAAAATATATTCGGAAGAGCCCAAACTGAGCCACTCCCAAAAAGCTTAAAAAAAGCTTCAAGGTAGTTCAGTTAAGTTCAGGGTAGCCTGCTTTTTCTGAATGCATTTTTCATTTCGGAATTGTTTATTGCAATTTTTTGGAAAACACACTATATCCAATTTAGTACTAGCGACGTACAACGAGAACTATTACAGATTACGATTACTGTACTGGTCGTTGCCATTCATAATGTATGCGGTTCATATCACTAACAGAAAACAGTACACAACGCGACACAACGCAGCCTAAAACTGATTTGTATTTGAATCAAACAGTCTGCTAGCATTATTAGCAGAACTGGTAGCCATAATTACTGTTGCTACGGGTAACACTGAAACACTGATGAAGTGCACTTGATAATGTAAGGAGAAACTCCCTATATAAACATGTGTTAAGAAATAGGCTCGTAATGCGTCACCGTGAGGTGAAATGTCTCAGGACACCTTTGACCTGCAAAGTTCAAATTAAATTTGTTTGAATCAAATTTGTGTGAAGTACAACTATTTCAATTGCTGGGCACGCTTAGTACATGGGAAGTGGGTTAAATGGCCATGTCCTTTACGATTTTTTACGTTTTTGGAGGATTTTGAAATACATCATCTAAGTCGCATTCCCCAATTTTTATGTACCGATCTTTATTTTTTCCCGTTAATTGAGTCGTTTAGACGAAAAATGACCTTGAACCATTTGGAGGGGGAGGGTGTCAAAATGTATACCCTACGGGAGTTAACTTTTCGGTATTTATTTACGCACACATCTGGTTGTCAAGTAGGGAAAAGTTAAGTGTCCGTTCAGCGAATCATATATATAATTGCGCTAGGTCCGACTATATATATTTATTTATTTGTATATAAGTTTGCAAACATTTCTGTCAACAGTTGGCAACGCCGGAAACCGTTGTTAGGACACCTCACTAATTGGCACTTCACCCGTTTTACGTTGGTCAAACTCAACTGAAATGTGGCTGCTGTTGCAGTTTGTAGTCAATATACATACCTCCGTCAATCCTCTTGACCTTGACACTTACGTATTTGCGGCTTGCAGTTACTACTAAAATGTACCAGCATTACGCGTCAGGCGGGGATTTTACTTTACACTGCACACGTGCATACTATGTACCTTATAGTATGTATGGCAACAAATTTGGCAAAGTTCTTAGCTTTCTTCACCTTCTCTTATGGTTACTCTAATACGATTGTTGGTCACTTTTGCCATTCCCCATTGCCGATGAAAGCGGAAATGCTAAATTGACTTTCTGGTGACACTCTTTACTCTGTCAAAAGCAAACTTCCAAACCTTTTTCTCTAAGAATTTAAGTTCGCGCGCTTTCCCAAAAAACTAAAATATGTCGTTCGGACATGATTTCAATTACTATTGGATTTGATCGGTTGCTGTGGATGATAGTAGTACGGATTATTTGGTCACATATTTCTCTGGTAGTTTTCACGGATGAGAGACGGCCCTCCGAATTTCGTATAAAACATCGGATTTAAATTATTTAAATCATCCAAACCCTGATTAAACTGTAGGTGCACGGTATTGTAAATTGTATTTAAATACTTCTACCTTGACTAGCCAACAAGCCCGCCCTAACGCGGAATCAGCAACTAATTTTCTACACATTTCTAGAGTAGATGGGCTATCATACCTCCATGATATTGAATGGTGCACCATTCAATATCTTTATGGCTCATGTACTCTAGAAATGTGTTGGAAATTAGTTGCTGATTCCGCGTTAGGACGGGCTTGTTGGCTTCCTATATATAATTGCGCTATTTGTAAGCATTGCGCCATCTCTGTAACATTTCTGTAAACAATTCTCAATGCCTGGAAACTGTTGTTGTTAGGACACCTTGCTCATCGGCACTTCACCCGTTCTCCTCTTTACGTTGGTAGAAAATCAAACTCAACTGAAATGTGGTTCGTTGGTGTCGATAAACATTAAAATTAACTATTTTTCTTTGACTAGCCAACAAGCCCCGCTCTAACGCGGAATCAGCAACTACATTTTCTAAAGATTTCTAGCGTACGCGTGCCATAATATTTCAATTCAATAAATTATCGCCAATGGTATAGGTCTAGAAATCTTTATGAAATGCTGTTGCTGATTCCGTGTTAGCGCGGGACTTGTTGGCTATAAATAGATAACGTTCACGAATTAACTTTTACCGGTGACTACTTGTATCGTAAAGAAGAGGATCCAATTTCTTAGATGGAAAAAGGTGCCGAAGCTGTTGACGAGGAAACCGCAACAAAGTAAACTGGTCCACTTACACTGGGTTCTTTTTTAAACAAAAACTATCCTTTGATCTCATACTGGATTCATTACTACAACAAACGTATTGTAATAAAATCGAAATAATTTATTGAAGTACATAGTAGTAGTGCATGTTTCATGTGTCAGCAGCGCTGAGAGTAAGATATAGGGGAGTATATAGGGGAGGAGTGCTAGAACCTGCGACTATCACTTGTGCCTTGATGGAGGGAAGCCACCCCATTAAATGAGGCAAATATAGGTGCCCTGCAGATTAGTAATACTGTGCCATCCTTTCTAACTTCAGCACGAGGCGTCGGAGGTTTTACAGCCAATACTGATATCCCAGGGGCTCCTACTAGCCAGCGGGAGAGGCTGGGGACGGCTTACTCCATACAATACATTCCCAGTCTCTGCCGCTCCGTAGGAGCTCCTGGGGTCCCAGTTTTGGCTGTAAAAACTCCGGCGCCTCGTGCTGAAGTTAGGATGGATGGCACAGTAACTTAGGTTAAATTATATGTGTTTTAGTTTGGCCAGATACCCTGTATTTCGCTGCCCCATATGTTTTTTGTGAGGGAAATTTGAAATTATTTCTGTCCGGTCCACTCCACCTCCACAGTCCTGTTCGCTTCACAATGAATACATAAGCTTCCATGTTTTCTAAAAAACAAGGATGACTGACCCAGCAGGTACACATCTTAGAGCCTCTCATCTAAAAACAAAGTCGGGACCGGGATGTCGGGAAGCGACGAATCGTATGTACCTATTTCTTGTGTTAGGTAACTTCAAAAACATGCAATTAATTTAATGAAAACGCACTTTAATTTTATCTGAAAGGAAACATCATTTTCGCTGACGTATCCAGCTCTAGTACAGTAGATCCAGGTTGGAAAAGACTGCGGAAATCTAGTATTTCTCCGGCCAGTTGCCATACATGCTGAAGATGTACTTCAACATTTGTACCGTGACAAAGCTTCATGGCTTTATCCGACTCAAATATAAATCACTTATTTTTTTTATTATATTTTTATAGCTTATTTTTCAAATATAACCATTTTTTCGAAACAATTTTGGGATATAAATATATGGCTATAATTAAATAGGAGTGCAGGGTGTAAGAACTATTGGCATTTGTGCAGGAAATAGGAGCTCGTACCTGAATGCAAAGGATGACCTTGCAGAGAATATCTCCGAAGAACCATGTTTCGGTTGTGTCCCAGACGACTGTGGGCGGGAGACAGAAGAGGATGACCATAAAGTCCGCCACAGCTAGGTTGAAGATGAAGTAATTAGTTACGGTTCTCATGCTATTGTTCCGGTAGACAGCCATGCAGACCAGAGCATTCCCAATGAGTCCCACAGCAAAGACAATGATGTGAGCAGCTATGAGGAACCACTCAACTGCAGAGGGAAAGATGTAGGCTTGGAGCTCGGCAATAACGTCAAGTTCACCACAGAGATCCAAATCTGGACTCATGGAGCAATTGGTCACATTGTTCTGGAGCTGACCAAAATACTGCGGGCCATCGGAGGCGTAGTCAGTATCCGTGTAGACGTCCGATTCCGATGACGTGACGGAAGTTGCTGAGGCTGATGACATGCTTCCTTCTTATTTATGATTTGGTCGAGATGTAACAGAGCGGAGTTGAGGTGCTCTGATCTCCGCTTTACTTTCTTTCTAATGCGTGATGGATCATTTGAGAGAAAACTAAGATCGGAAGTTGTATTTGGATTCAAGTCACTCCTACTTCGTACGACTCTCCTACTTGACACAATGGTTGATTATAACCTGTCACTGTCCGCAAACGTAATCCTCCATATTGGGTTGGGACTCTTGATTTATGCTTGATTGATGTTAACTTAAATTTTTTGCGCCAGCTTTTTTTTTTGCTTATTTTCCATGAGTCTGAATCAGGAGTCAGTGCACATAAGATCAGTGTTGTGTGAGAGCCGGAGACCCATACGAACGGATGCTGTCTGTCGGGCTCCTAGCTCCTATAAATATAACCACCAAGATTAGTTAGTTAATAAAAAGCATATTTCACTCGACAGCCAGAGCAGGAAAAAGTTTTCCTAAGAAGAGTCCACGCATTCTGCCGTCCTGTCGACGCCTATACACACATGATCAATTTTCCCGAGTTCACCGCTTGCACTTATGGAAAGTAAACCAGAAGCTTTCCAAATCCTTAAAATTCTAAGCGGTAAAGCTACATTCAGTTGAACTTAAGACAATTCTGGAAATGGAACTCTTGAAATATGAGTTCAAAACTAAGCGTGGTTTTGTATAGGAAGGGATGAATTCATTTTTAACTCACGGAATAAATTGTAACGGATAATTCGATTCTATGCCATTTTGGCTAAAATAGTTTGTCACATTATCCTACGTAGGGGAGTTGAACCATCTAGAAAGTTGAAACTTGACCAAACTTAGTGAAAATTGCTTTTAAAACCTAAATCGAAATTAAACAAGTGCTCTGACGAGCTGGTGCGTGTAGGCCTACGTGCCACACGGAATGACGAATCAGTACCGTGAAACGAATCACAACAGTGAGACGAATCACAGCAGTGAGACGAATCACAACAGTGAGACGAATCACAGCAGTGAGACGAATCACAACAGTGAAACGAATAATGAAAGTGAACGAAATCAATTACAAAAAAAAAATTATTTAAAATTCCCGCCAATTAAACGAATTTTTAAAAAGTTTTGAAAGAAATTGATTAGGTGTACTTTAGTGTATCTGAAGCTAATGTTAACTTAAGTTGACCTTGGATGATCGTTTCGGGTCACCCCGGGGTCGTAGGGCTACCAGTGGCGGGAAAACTGGTTTGTCCACTGCATTCATGATCCCCAAGGCCATACGGTCAATTTTATATGTCACATGACATGGTGTGGTCGGGTTGACCGTGGGTGACCTCTTCGAGGTTACCACTTGACTCCTATAGTTCAAAATCGAAAATGCATTCGTAGCATATTACCCTGCATGGCTTGGGGCATCCGAATCCGTTGCTAACTCGAATTCGCCTCGGGCGACCCCGGGGTCGTGGGGCTACCAATATGCCGGAAAACTGGTTTATCAACTGTATTCATGATCCCCAGGGTCATACAGTCATTTTGATATGTCACATGACATGATGTGGTAGGGGTGACCCCGGGTGACCTCTTCGAGGTCACCACGTGACCCCCATAGGTTGAAATCGAAAATTCATTCCTTGTATATGAACCTGAATGGCTCAGGGCATCCGAATCCGTTGCTAACTCAAATTGACCCCGGGCGACCCTTGCGGGTCACATGACATTTTGTGGTCGGGGTGACCGAAGGTGACATTCTTCCGGGGTCACCGGTTGACCACGGGGGGGTTAAGTCATGGGTCAAACCATAAAGTAACACTCATTATGCTATTCTGTGTAAAATATGACTGGATGACTTTGATTTTATTTATGTTCCAGCTGCGTCCATTCATACCAGGCTGGAATATTGACCTCTGAACTTGACCCAGAAAAACTGAAAATTGTCTATTTCTCGGTCATATATGATCCGATTTTGATGATTCTTTTTTTAATGGCTTCATCTGAGCATAGCGGATCATGTTTTATAAGAAAATGTTCACATAAATATCTGAAAACCGCTAAAACCGAAATACCTGGGTATTGTGAGATTTTAGGTGATTGCACCGGTTTGGCAAATAATTTCGTCGCCGCACCAACTTATTATGATTCATAGGTCCCTTTCACGCGCAAAAACTATGTCAGTTGGAAATGGCCAAACATTTCCGTATATTCCCTGTTTGCCATGGTCCTACGTTGTTTCGCGCCAATTTTTAGTCATCGTGGGTTATAGAGATAGGGCATTTTGGACTAAACAATAATATATTTGTTAACAATCCGATAAAGGCTTAAAGTATCTGTTATCAAGGATAGCGAAATGTTTATAAATAACCCGGCACATTTACATATTGGCATTCGTTGTGCATAATCACTGACTTGTAGCTGCCTATGCTCGTGAACATTTAGTTTAATATACTAAGTCAACATTTAGTTTAATATACTAAGTCAACATTTAGTTTAATATACTAAGTCAATATTTAGTTTAATATACTAAAGCAAGTTACTTCTGCGCAATAAGGTTCCTTATTCATATTCACTTTTATCTTTGATGAATATCAGCTTTGGAAAGTTTCTGTAATATTTTGGAGGAAATCTATTATTTTTTGGATGCGATTTTTTATTTATTGGAGAAATAGTAAAATTGATTATTTCTATTAATTTTTGGATATTTGTTATTATTTCTTCGCATCGAAAAATACAAGCCTTTTTAAACCCCTTCAACCCAAATATTTGCTTTTGGGTCAACTCATCCTTTTCTCTAAGCCAACTTCCGAAGGCCTTCAGCTCGCTACATAATACATACGTAGGCTGAATGGATGAGCGTCGGGCTTAGGTCTCAGGTGTGGTTTTGGAGAAAAGACTGAAGGGTAGGTATAGTTAGTAAGAGTCTCATTTTAGCCTACCTTCGATCTTGGATCCTTCCCCGAGATGATGAGTAAGGCAGGGATAATGCTTAGACAACGATAGATTGGTCTTAAGAGGCTTGGCATGTGAGATGAGAAGGAGGCAGAGCTGAACTCTCACTCAATCTGGGTCTGGCCTGAGAGGACTGACAACTTCACTAAACGAACTGCTCCCTGTACCCTGTATGATCTACAAACCAGCCTTTATCTTCGGGGAAAGTTAGACTCTTTCCTGGCACAATATACATATACGTGTTTAGGCTTATTGGGTGGAAACGGTTGCAGCGGAGCGTCAGTAAAGACTAAATTCTCGGAGCAAACAGAGGGATCTCCGAAATTAGACTTAAATCCACTTTAGTGTGATGTATTGGTAAGCTTTTCTCCCCTCCCACGCAAAGTAAAAGATCAGGATGAGTCAATAGTTCAATAATGTATTTTCCTCGATAGGGAAAGGGAATATAACATGCGCCTGCATGTAGCAAATAAGAGGACTTCGGAAAGCACACAGTCTGCACAACGACAGGAACTCGTGAAATTGTGCAAACCCGCCACGTAAGATGATTATGTTAGTTATGAGGGGAGGACCCCGTCTACGATACATACGTTTAGTCATACAATAGGCAGGAATACGTACGGATTAGTTCCACAGGTTCCTCCCTCTCTCCCACCACTAATACGGATTAGCACAATAATGTCCACCTAACAGAAATCCGAGCCTGATTATGCCTGAGCTTAAATTCAGTCAAGTAATACTACACATAACAAAGTCTGCTATTTATTATATAGGCATAGGCCCCTGCCCTGGTAAGATATGAAACGAAAACATTAGTACATACCCTGACTTCTGAGCTCCAGCACCTCTTCCAACAATAGCGTTCGCATTCTGAGCAGGAGAGTGGGACATAAAATATCTGAATATAATTCGAGCACATACGCAGACACAATTGTTCTGGAGAGTATAGCGTTAAAAAAAAAAGGCTGTAAGCTTTTAGGTTGGGATTGGAATTTCAAGTGAGCCCCACCTCGACGACCGAAAGAGGTGCTTTCTTATACTTTAAATTAGTGTAGACAAGGAGCCCGTTCCTCGCACGTGCGGAATAATAAATAAGTAGCCCCTGTAACAGGATCTAAAGAAACACTTGATACGGAGACTTGGGTGCTCGGTCGGTTCGTTGGGAAGGTAATGTGATCACACTTATACAGGTTGATTTTGAAGAGCTGCTCCTGGGCTCGTGTGGTCTGGAGGACGGTGAGTGCGACAATGAGAGAGCGGCTGCGGCAGGGCTACTTTTCCATGATATAGTAGACCCGACCCGCAGCAGCGTGGTCAGGAATTCTTCGTTGGGGTTGGCCCCAGATTCCGATCGGGCTCCACAGACCGCCGCCTCAACCTCTTCTCTGAACTGACTTAGCCGTCTAGAATTAGGGGAACGTCCTGAATTCTTACGTATGTACTACTATATGAGATTTGGGGAGTCTGGGATTGAGATTTAGTCAATAAGATGAACCAGGAATATTTCCAGAAGACTACCAAGCTGGGTCCTTTTAGATGGGAACCTTAAATCGGAGTTTGCTAGGATTTTGGATAGTGCTTTAAGATCTGGGATCCGCCACAAGATCTAAGGGAATAAAGAAGAAAGTTACTTAGTTTTAGCCTGGAACCGAAACTTAAGATCTCATAAGATAACATACAAGTAATTGTTGGGCGTACAAATTCTGAACTTGTGAGCCTTCGTTCATTTTGGGCATAACTTCTTGTTGGCGCGATTTGGTCGGTCTGGGTTAAGATACATATGCGATCAGAGGATTCATCCGACAGAGCAAAGTCGTCTGTAATTTTATAATAGTTTTTATCTAACTATTATTAACAATATATTATTATATTTAGTCCAGAACGCCCTATCTCTATAACACAGGACGAAAGAGAATTTGCACAAGCA
>JAQFZY010000747.1:0-21962 GCA_034696285.1 Hypogastrura burkilli | reverse complement strand
CCGAATTTTCGCTCCGACCTTTCCCGGAGCCGGAGCCGGAGCTCTGAGTAAGAGCTCCGAATATTTCGGAGCCGGAGCCGGAGCCGGAGTTATGCGGAGCACTAAAGCAAACACGAAATAGCTGAGGCTGGTAGTCGAGGTTGTTTGATGAAATCATAATAAAGATATACATAGGTATAGGTACTGTACTGTATCGGTATGATACCTTACTAAATGACATTGTGATCTAATAGTTTGCTGATATTGACCTCGTAGTAGTGTAAGGGAATTATGACTTGGCATTGGTCAGCGTGAGAGAGTCACACCAACACTTTTAGGCCGGATATATTATTTAAGCCCGGAAAGTCGCGTGCAAATGAGTGGCGTGATTTACGTACAAGGATATTCATAGTTCCCAATAATATCCTAACTTTTGTGCATATACAGTATTGCATTGCAGATACCGGTTACCACTACTTGGAATTACTGCGACCCCGACCTCTCGAAACTTGAATATAAGTTACAGGAAGGTTAGCAAAAAATCAGAGCTTACAGCCGTAGCCTTCAACTGATACGCAGAGCGGAGATGCCGGCGGTTGTCCCATTGGATTTCAAACACAGTTTCTTAATAAATAAGAACTACCTCTTTACGACGTATTAAAAGTAACAAACAAATAAGCCACTTAAACCGGAAATCATTTGTTCTTAAAACTTGGAGAAAGCAACAGTGAAATCCATTTTTTTTGCGGAGTTTGCGTCGCATGTGTTCATAATTTCAAATGTGCGTTCTTAATCATAGTTTTTTTAAAATACTGAAATTCATTTGTACGTAATGAATTTGTTATAAAATGCATTTAGTAAATTACTGTCTCCTAGCGTAAGCTCACTGTCCGTAGAAAAACAGAGAAAATTGAATGTGAGGTATCTCTGTATTTTTTATTGAAATATAATCTACCTGAGGTCGTACCTAAAATGGCATTATGCTTATGTAATGTAATCATAAACCATTAGTGACACATAGGTATATATTACTAAGAAACTTCCAGATTTTCCAGGGGAAAACCACAAAACTAGGCAGTAGTAGTAGTGTATTGGTCCATTTAATCGCGTCCATCTGGATGATATTATTCGGAATTCATTTATTAGCCTACTTGTTTTTGCACGAAAGGAGAGTATACATAGAAAGCAGAGGATGTAGGCAACGCGAAAAAACCACAATGTTGAAGCACAAAGTACCTAGGCAGGGGTTTTGCCTGAAAGTTAATGACGTATTAAGCAATAGCAGAAAATACTCTGTATGCACAGGTAGATTCAATTTTTTTTTTTAGGAAAGATGGTGAGAAACTGATTAATGGACTCCCATAATTTATGAGATCACAATTAACACCAGGTACCTAATAGCTAATCACTACCACACATTCCATAAACTTATTCTCAATTTTGAAAACCTAGTGCCTAATACGCTTCTGAATTCATGAATTTGAGCATACACTTTTAATTTAAACTTTGAACTGGAACAGGAAAGGTTTTCGACTTGTATTGATAATTGGGAATCTAAGTATATAACTAGTTAGTATTAGCATTAAATACAAGTGGAGAATAACTTATCAGTCTTTCAGAAAATTGTCAAAGAGCTGAAGGATAATTTGATTATGAATTATGAACCCTGCCAACTTTACGAATACATTTATTGCACAAAATTGGATGAAAACGAGAGCTAAATACGTGCTTTATTGAATAGATTTGCATCCATAGTACCTTATAATGTGTCCATGTGGGTACTACGTAGTAGTTGGAGAAAAGTTGATTTTCAAGGCCCATATTTACTTGTGCATGTAAATACTTAGGAAAAAAGTTAAATAACATTAACCATTCTTCCCACATACAGATACAGCTCGGCCTGATTACGAATTACGACCTGTTTTTTTACAGAGGTACAAAATGTTAGCGTACTGCACATAGTATGTAACATGCTCCGCAAGGCTTCCCGTTCCCTGTCGCCTGTCGTGTTAAACCGCTAAAGTAAGTACTGTGTACATGCATACGGAAAATATATTTGTATTCTAAGGTATGTAATGTATGTTTAATCAAAATGCAAGCGACCCCTGAGTTTATTAATGTTTATCCAAGACCACTACTGCATTATAATCATAACTGTACCTACTCAAGACACGGAGATTGTGTTAGGAGGTTCACCTGACATTGACATTAATCATTCTACATATATCACCATTACTAACCTCAGTGGGAAAAAACCTGGAGTCAAATCATACATACACTTTTAACATTGGATCATCCCCTGTGCATGCGTCCCTACACCTAGAAGATGAATTATATGAAAATCCCAATCATAATTGTCTCCCATTAAATCTTTGGCTATATGCTACGTGATAGTCCGGCTTAAGGTGACGTGTGAGGCTCCCTGCTGAAAAAACTGGCAACTTTTTCCCGCAGATAATGTAGATACATTGTCAGTATTACCCAACATGTCCTCCACGCCAAATCGGATTTTTTTTTGCAATTTCGCCAAATACTGATAAACCCAGAGGACCGTTTAGGCTCCTTTCCAGTCTCTGATCGCAATTGGGTCAGGCAAGAACCTATTTCCTAAATTTGGGGAAATCAAACTAAATTCCCTATAGAGTCTTCTTTACGACAACAACGAAGTTCATCAATAGGAAGCTTGTTCGTTTTTAAATACAAATAGTACCTCGTTTCAACAATATCGTTCTGCCTTTTCTGAATTAGAAAAATGCATGGTACTTAATATTTTATTACCTACTAGTCCTAGTTTTAAAAAAAAAATCAAAATAAGTTTCCACAGCGTATCCTTAATTTTGGTGGTTAATTTAGTTAAATTGAAATATTTTCCCTAAAATACCCCCGCCTTATTTATTAATCCAGTGAAATCTGTTAAGTTCTCCAGTTCTGAGCCATTTACTGAAGACTATTCCTATTCCGTTTAGAGCAATCATGGGTGACGCTGGCCCGGAGCGACACAGATGCCTGGAAAGCCCTAGTTCTCGCAAAGTCTCTTCGGAGGACTTTCACGACAAGGAAACTAACGGTCGTGATTACGGATAATGTCTCTGTACCAATGAAGTAAGCAAAATCGTAGACGGAAGTAATCCAACTGCAAATAAATAATTCCGTCCATGCAGGGTTAGATAATATCACTAATTGCATAAGTGTGCCTCATAAACTTGAATCCCAGCAGGCTACTATTATATGTATGTCTAATTTCCACTTCATGCAACAGAAGGGAACCTTTGTATTTTATAATTAAGCCTATACCCTGTCAGTAGTCCAATTAACGATTGATGAACCTGAAACTGAGAAGCACGCGCGAGAATTCATCATGCTTCAAATATTCCTGATCGCCAAATCTAACGACTAATACGAATACGAAATACAGTTAATGCAGTCCATATGTGTACTTATGGGCTAAGGGCATTAAGCCGGAAATTTTAGCATCAAATTGAATGATACCTAACAGTAAAATGTTTAATCTTAAAAACCAGCTCAACTTTTTGAAACACTTTCGCCTAGCATGCATTTTATTAAATTAAAAAATACTTTAATTTCAGAATTTTCCTCCAAGATGAGTTTGACATGGTAGCAAGATTTGACACAAAGGAAATGGAGCTAAGGTGTAAAGGGGCTGGGGAAAATCTAACCAAATTATGGTGTTGGAATCTGAAGGTCTGGGACAAATGTGTCTTTCTGGAGTCGGGCTCAATTGTAAGTAGATTCAATCATTGAAGCCAATCGAAGCATTAAGAAGGGTTGTGAATATTCACGACGCATCCCATAATGCATCAAACTATTTACTATAAAATAGGTTTTGCAAAATTCAGACACCTTATTTGAGAAGGAAGAATTCTCCGCACGTCCTACCGGAAAAGTGGACCAATTTAGCTCTGACCTATTTGTATTTCGTCCAAGTTCTCAGACATTTAGGAAGTTAATGGAAACTCTCGGAAAGTCAATTGGAGGTAATTTTTAAATTAAACTTCAAAGAAACTGACTTTTAGTTTAGAATCAGTATTTGTACGCGTCTTTTCTGATAAACTTAGAATCTGCCCAATACGTTCTAAACAAGCACTTCTCAGCCTGGGGAACTTCGGTTCGAAATCACATTGACCCAACCTTCATCAGGACGATTGACGAGCTGGAGCTTGGAAATGGGTAAGAAAATTTAGAACTCAAAATATAAAACTATTACACTTAAGCACATGTTTCAAGGATAATCTTATATCCAGCACGCCATTGCCCAACATTGTCCAATTCCTTGAGCTCCCCTGGGACATCAACACAAAGGATAAGAAGTACCGGAACAAGGACGTCAAGGTAATATTTAACTCACTCGAAACTCGTTTCACAAGTTGCAATTACCTATTAGGTAATGAGAAATTATTACTGTTACCGTTACACTGAGTTAACGCTGCTTATGCATATTAGATGGTGACACAACAATGGTTAGGCATGTTTGTACATGAGGTTCTCCCTGAAGTGAGCAGCAAGAATGTAAGCAAATCTGGGCTGACAATATTGTTCCTACAATGTGCATTGGGCATTTCTATAACGTATCATCCCTGTCGTATAGAATGAGAGCGTCCAGAACTTCCTCACAAAATCCATCGAGGCTAACAACCTACCACCAACTAATGGTCCCGCTAAAACACTACCTGACTCCAACTTGGGCGAGTTGAGAGACGCCATTGCAGTGGTTGGAATGAGTTGTAGGTTTCCGGGAGCCAATAACCTGGATGAGTATTGGAAGCTGCTAGCTGGAGGGAGTGATCCGATCAGGACGTTTCCCAGCGAGCGGCCGCACTTCCACGCCGAGAAAACGAGCACTCCATTTGAGGCTGGATTCCTCAAATGTCCCGTTGACGAGTTTGACGCCAAGTTTTTCGGGATAAGTCCGAGAGAGGCTCCCTTTGTGGATCCACAACAGAGGATACTATTGGAAGTTATTTGGGAGAGCCTGGAAAATGCAAATATTAATCCGCTGGCCCTCAAGGAGAGTGACACGGGAGTGTTCATGGGCATATGGCAACAGGACTACGACCGGTTTCTCCCCAACTCAGGCCTCACTGCTAACGACTTTCACCACAGATACCTTGGAAATGCGTTTAGCGCAACGGCCTCCCGCATATCTTACTTCCTCGGCCTATTCGGACCGAACTATTCCATTGAGTAAGGAATATTACATTTTCTGTTCAAATTATTACTAATGTGCATAGCATGCATTAACTTTTGAGAGAATGTTTTTCCAGGAGTGGATGTTCAAGCAGTTCTAGCGGGGTCCACCTTGCCTGTAACAGTTTGCGCCGTGGAGAAACTAGCCTCGCAATTGCTAGTGGAGTCAACCTAGTGCTCAACGCTATTAATCCGCTTACCGGAGATGACAAGGACGCTGTCGTGCTGTCAAAGGACTATCGGTGTAAAACGTTTGACGAATCGTAAGTCACTGTTGACTTCCTTAGAACACACGCGTGCGCAAGCTCGAGTGAAAGCTTGGAAAATAAATATATATATTTTCAAAAAATAACTACAGAGCTGATGGCTTCGTCCGAGCTGAGGGATGCGGCGCTGTAGTATTGAAAAAATACGCGGATGCCAGACGAGACGGGGACAACATTTTGGCGCTGATACGTGGAACGGCACTTAATAACGATGGACCAGGGACAAGCTTTGGAACCCCTAATGCTAAAGCACAAGAACGCGTATTTCGCGAAGCTCTCAAAAATGCGAGAGTATTGCCTTCCGAAGTTAGCTACGTTGAGGCTCATGGGACTGGCACTATGGTTGGAGGTAAGCTTTTTTTGTTAAACATTACATGCTTCGTGTGTAATATTGGAGGTAATAATTACTCTAGAATGTTCTAGCCCGATTTAGTGTTTTTTCTTTTATATAATGAATCTATCAGCTAACGCTTCAACAATAAATTAAATGTTAAATCTTTAACACTAATACAATATGTTGCTTTGCACCGATCCCTTTTGACTTGATGCTTTGTTTTTCAGATCCCACCGAGATGTATGCAATTGGTAAAGTTTATTCTGAAGGCAGAATTGAACCGCTACTGGTCAGCTCCGTGAAAACGAATATAGGACACGCTGAGGCCTGCGCAGGGATGGCTGGACTCATCAAAGTAATCCTATGTCTCCAGAATAAGGCCATTCCACCTCATTTACATTTAAAGACTCTCAACCCGCGAATCAACCTGGATGCAATCCCAGCAATTGTTCCACTCAAGTTGACAGATTGGAAAGGAGAAAATCGAATTGCCTCTGTCAGCTCGTTCAGTATGAGCGGTACAAATGTTCATATGGTTGTCCAAGAACCACCCAAATTAATTGAAGCAATGGAGTTAGAAGATGGTAGTCCTGAAATGGTGACCATCTCAGCAAAATCTGAAGAGGCGCTTGAGGACCTGCTTGAAAGCTATGTGAAGTATCTGGATGGAAATCCAAAGTTATCTCTGAAAGATTTGGCATATGCTACGAACACAGGACGGGCAAACTTGCCACACAGAGCTGCTATCATAGCAAAAGATGTGTCTCAGCTTAAGTCTAAACTTCAGAAGCGTGCCTTTGTTACCGGCAGGATTCCACAGCAGAAGCAAAAAGTAGCCTTTCTGTTCACAGGACAAGGCTCGCAGTACTTTGGAATGGCTAAGAACCTGTACGAAGTATTTCCAGTATTTAAAGGGGCTTTTGATCGGTGTCAGGATTTGTTTGAAGGTCACTTAAAAACGCCCCTAAAGGACGTCGTCTGGTCGGAGTCAAGCTTGCTAGAGAAAACCATCTACTGCCAACCAGCAATATTCTGTGTCCAGTACTCACTAATTCAGCTCTGGAAGCATTTCGGTATTACTCCTGACTACGTGTTGGGACACAGTGTTGGTGAATTTGCAGCTTCTGTATGCTCCGGCGTATTATCATTGGAGGATGCTATGAGGCTTGTCATCGAGAGGAGCAGGTTGGTGAATTCTTTGGAATTCGGTAACATGATGGCTGTGAAAACTTCACATGAGACGGTATCATTATTCATAAAGAGGTTCACGGAATCCCAGCCGAATGTCTGGGTAGACATTGCGGCAGTCAACTCTGCAGATGAAGTCGTTGTTTCCGGCAACCCTGACTCCATTAACAAGTTCGGGGAATTCTGTATGAATAACGGCCTGAAAACCCAAACCATTCCAGCGTCACATGCATTTCATTCCAGACAAATGGATCAAGTTATTTCAGAGTTTGGAAAAGTTGCCGAGCAAGTTACTGTGAACGAACCGAACTGCGTCTATGTATCTGGAACCCTCGCGAAAACGATGCAGCGAGATGACTTCGGGACACAGTATTGGCAGCGACATCTCCGTGACACGGTTCGCTTTTCCGAAGCAGTGAAATTATTGTGGAGTGAATGTAAAGTGTTGGTTGAAATCGGAGCCCAGCCTATTTTGCTAGGACTCTCAATGGCTAATATCACTGATACAACAAACGGAGTGTTTTGCCCATCTTTACGACGAAACGAAGAAGACTGGCTATCAATTTTTACAACAATGAGCAAGCTCTACATTGCAGGCATTGACTTAAGCTGGAATTCATGGTTCGGGCAGCGGATGAAAAAAGTCATCCTTCCCAACTACCCGTTTCAGAGACAAAAGTTTTGGTACATGCCTGAAGAAGGAGATTCGGATGGAATGCGTCTCAACACTAAGCTCATTCATCCTCTTCTCGGAAGACAAATGCCGGCACCACTCTCTGACACAATATTCTGTCACACGCTCAAGGTTAAGGACTTGCCTTACGTGGAAGACCACAAAGTCGCAGACAGAATTATTGTACCAGGAGCTGCATACTTGGAGTGCATAATGGCCGCTGGACGAGAAGTACTACAAGGAGGTGGAGTGTCCGTGCCACTCACTGTGGAAAACATGGCCGTCGAAGCCGCCCTGGAGCTTGGAAAGCCATGTCATGTGCAAACAGTTGTGACTTCCGCGCCCTCCGACGAAGGGATTAAGTACAAAATTAGTGTGCACCGCCAAGTGGTCATGTCACAGGCCGACAAATGGAAACGTCATTCCCAAGCAATGTTTAGCCCAACCACCAACGTTCCGGAAGTTGAGAACATTAACTTGGAAGAAGTTATGTCAAGACTCACAGTGAAGGACGGTATTGATAAGGCGTACGCCGCTATCGCCGAGATAGGAATTCAGTTTGGACCCAAATTCGAAAGTATTGTATCGGCCTGGAGCGGGAACTCGGAAATCCTAACTGAAATTGCACTCCCCGAAGGTTCTGAGGAATACATTTGCCATCCTATCGTGCTCGATGCAATGATCCAGACATACGCCTTCCGTTTTGCCCTTACTTCTTCAGCTACGTTAACAGAGTTACAGCTTCCAATTGGTATTCAAAAGTTCGTGTGGCTCTCCAAAACCCCGACAAAGCGACTATTTGCGTACACTAAGTGGGACACTGAAGCGGCTAATGTAAGCCTTTACAACGAAGATGGGGAACGGATTGCCATAATGGAAGGTCTAGAGCTCATCAAAACCAGCGTTGATTCCTTCATAAGAGCATTAAACGCAGAAGGATTAGAGTTACCAGACTTGTATGAAGAAGTATGGAGACCCAAAATGAGTGCAACAAGAGCACGAATTGACACAACCAAAATTCAGAACGTCAGCGGCGATTCTAGACATGTCTCTGAACTTATAGTGGAATTTGACAACTTTGCAAAGACTGAGTCTATGGTGTTTAATAATTGTGACAGTGCGTTCTTCCTGTTCCTAGTACGAGGAATCCAGGAGTGCGAGTGGCCATGTCCCGGGGTTGGTGGGGTACTGAACGTAGCAGATTGGAAGAACTGCGTTCTAAAGCAATTCAAGGAGACAAAAATGGTTGAGTCCTTCCTCAAGGCCTTGGAGGATGAAGGCTATCTACGCATCAAAGATGGTGAATTCATTCTAATCAAGGAGCTCCCGACCATCCAAGAGTGTGAAAAGGAAATAAAGAGGCTAATACGAGAGGGAGAAGACGTGCTTGGAGAGGATAATATTATTATACGATTCACAAAGCGATGCGACCAGCATTTCACGAGTGTCTTACAAGGAAAGATGTCGGCAATCACATACATGTTTCCGGAGGACAGCAATGATGTCGGAGCCTTCCGGTTCTACAATGAATGTAAGTGGACTCCAGTCCTCTGTTTATGGCACTTTACCTTGCAGTCGAACACGCTAACTGCTTCCTAAGGCAGACTTAAATTGTCATTCCACTGATATGAATCTCTAGTGTCCACGACCAAAATATCGTGCGTGAACTAGCTCCCCTACTTATAGCTGGACTATGTAGTTACGTATAACTACAATCTAATTCTAATTTGATGGAAATAAATCTTATCTACTGTAACGAACGTGTATTGGTAAATTGTAAATGGAGACATAGGTTTTCAGCATCTTCAGCCTTTAAACATAGTTATACCTGAGGTACTTGGCTATACTTGTCCTTCGACACTTATTCCGGGGATACTTTTTCCAACGATATTTTGGCCAAGCGATACTTCGATCACGCGATGCTTCGTCCAGGGATGCTTTGTCCCACGATACTTTGCCCATGCGATACTTTGGCCTGTAATACTTCGTCCCGGGATACTGCGATACAAGGTCCTGCGATATTTCGTCCCGTGCTACTTAGTCCTAGATTCCAACCTAGCGCCGTTGAAAGATAGGATAGTAATAGGATTACGCAATAAGATCTCGAAGCAAACATTAGCCAAAAGTCAAGCAAACGGCCGTGTACTACTGTGCACGTGTAAAATCTTGATTTGAATATAATGTTGATTTGATTTGTTTAAAAGCAATATCTCAGTTCAGAGTCATTACTCATTACGTAGCTTTATTGAAGATGTTGTCATACATATACTAAAACTTAGAAGTGTGATATTTTAGAATACAAACGCATACCTTGTGCTGAAACCAGATTTTAATTGTTCCTGTTTTTCTTTAAACAGCCAAGTGGTACCACTACAGCAGCGCTACTGGAATTGCAATGGTCCTGGACTTAGTCTCCTCCTACGCTGGACCTAAGGATGTTCTGCGAATTCTGGAAGTTGGAGCGGGTTCTGGAAAATCCACGGCACAACTGCTTGAGAAGTTGGCGGAACTTGGGATTAATGTACAGTTTACCTTCACGGATATTTCTCCCATGTTTGTCTCAGAAGCAAAGGGACGACTGAGCAAAGATATCACTTTTGGTGTTTTGAACATTGAGGAGGATCCGCTGGCTCAGGGATTTCCACCCAATCATTACGACATCGTCATGGCGGCTCAAGTTATTCATGCCACTACTAATATTAAAGAGGCTCTAACCAATATCAGAAAGCTACTCAGGAAGGATGGTGCTATCATGCTAACTGAGCAATTTATACCCACTTACAAAATCTCACTTTCATTCGGAATGCTCGATGGCTGGTGGAGGTTCAATGATTTTCGCCAATACTCACCGATTGTTGACGCGGAAACGTGGAAAAGATGTTTGGCGGAGTGTGGCTACGACAGGTCCGCTTCAGTGGATCTTTATTTGGGTGCAAATGGAGGTATTACGGCCCGAAAAACCGGAGAAATAATTCTGAACCAAGTACAAGCGGCAAGAAAGACATGGCTATTGGTTGGAAATGACACGGAGCTACGACGTTCTATCCGACAGAAGCTAGTTAGTTCAAACCGAAATCCAATTAATGTGAACATAGACGGCGCTGAATTCAACAAAGTAAATGATGAGCAGATTCGTTTGAATTCTAACAAATCCGAAGACTTTATGGCTCTCTTCGACTCTGTTGGGAAGGAACAAATCGAAGGGATTGTATTCTTCTGGTCTGATTTGGACAGTAGCATTCAGCCTGAAGAAGCCCAGTCATATTTCTGTGTTGGCCTGCTCAACCTGAGCAAAGCACTAGTGAACTTTGTGGTGGACAAAAGAAATAAACCAAAGTTGGTGGTCGTGACCAGAGGGCTACATTATATTGGAGACGCCAAGGCGGGAAATCCAAACGGAGCAACAGCATGGGGTCTTCTCAAAGCTCTGAACAACGAAGTTTCGGATATACCAATTAGCATGATAGACGCTGATCAAGACATGGAAGATCCAGAAATTGAGGCCGAAGAAGTTTTTACTGAGTTATGGAACCGCGAAAAGGAAATGTTCACTGCGTTCCGAGAGGGACGGAAGTTTGTTCAGCGGGTTGTTAGAGCCGAGAAGAAGGTAGTTCCAATCAACCTTCCAAACTCCGATCGATTTAACCTTGTCAATCCTGCTAGCCACGCTTTTGCGGATCTCAGTGTCGTGCCTGCAACCAAGTTAGAGATTACAGAAAATAATGTCGAAATAAATATCCAAGCCTGTGCACTCAACTTTCGTGATCTGTTCATGGTGCTACAGCCTGAGGGATTCGATATACCGGAGTACATGTCAACTAAACTTGGGTATGACATTTCTGGTATCATCATTAGAACTGGGCCAGACGTCAAGCGTTGGAGAGTCGGGGATGAAGTTTTTGGATTCACGAACTCCGGCGGCATTGCATCTCATACGGTCATAACTGAGAATGCGTGTATTAGAAAACCCAAAGAAATGACATTTTCTAGCGCAGCCACGATTCCATGTGCATTTGTGACCGTCTTCTATTCATTGAATGAATTGGCAAAGTTAAACTCCAACGACAGGGTTCTTATTCATGTGGCCACCGGTGGAGTTGGGCTTGCAGCAATTCAAGTGGCAAAAGAAGTAGGGGCTGAGATTTACGCAACAGCAGGCAGTAAAAAGAAACGAGCATACTTACGTTCATTGGGAATTAAGAATGTGTATCATTCAAGAAACACGGATTACGGGGCCGGAATAGCCAAGGATTCCAATGGGAAAGGAGTTACCGTTGTTTTGAACTCGCTAACTGGGCCCAACTTCAAAGAAACATCATTGAATGCATGTGCACCAGGAGCTAGATTTCTCGAAATCGGAAAAATGAATATATGGACAGAAGCTGAGGTGACAGCATTAAGGCCGGATGTTCAGTATTTCATAATTGACTTGGCTGAAATGTCATACAATGATCATGAACAATTTACTCGTTATACCATGGATATCAATAATGCCTTTGACGCAGGGCGCTTCACCGGGCTTCCGCATGAATCATTTCCACTGGATCTTGTCAAAGAAGCCTTTCACCATTTTCAAGAAGCGAAGCATATCGGTAAAATAGTGGTGACGATTCCACAGCCCGTTATTACAACTGAAGGGAAACTGCACCTACAACAAGATTTATTCAACAAGGAAAGCACGTACTTGGTTACAGGAGGCCTTGGTGGGCTTGGAATGGAAGTTGCCAAATGGATGACAACTGTCGGTGCAAAGGATATTGTCCTTGCCGGTCGAAATTATCCAAGCCAAAAAGCACAGCAGGTTATAGACAAGCTGAACAGGGATGGGTTCAATATTATTGTGCTCCAAACAGATGTAGGGAATCTCAAACAGTGCGTGTCGTTGCTTGACGCCATTAAGCGTATGAAACTCCCACCCCTGCGAGGGATAATGCATGCCGCTGGAGTCATCAGTGACGGAATCGTTTCCAACCAAACTTGGGAAAAGTTTTCAACTACGTTGGTCCCGAAAGTCTACGGCGGCTGGAACCTCCACTGTCTGACATTGGGCTACGAATTGGAATTTTTCGTTATGTTTTCCTCACTCTCTGGTATCCTTGGAATGCTTGGCCAAAGCAACCATGCTGCCGCAAATCGGTATCTCGACTCGTTGGCCCATTACCGCCACTCGCTCGGTCTACCAGCACTTTCAATTAATTTCGGACCTTGGAGCGACGTCGGTGCTGCTGCTCACATTAAGCTAGGCACAGAAGGCGCATTGGGCATAAAAGCCTTTACCCCGAAGCAAGGAGTTCGTGGAATTGAGAAATTCATGCGAGAAAGGACCAAGCAGATCGGGATTATTGACGTAAGCGACTGGCATGTTGTGAAACAGTTCATCAAGCTTGGGAATTTCTTGGATGAACTCAAGACCGACGAAGGGACGGCGAATAAATTTTCTCAAGAGTATGCAAAGTTGATTGAAGGCATTAAGACTGCTCCTCCGGAAGAGCGTCAGGAGAAAGTGCAGAGCTTCCTTGAAGTTGTCCTAAAACAAACGCTGAGACTGCCTGACAACGAAAAGATTGACCCCGACCAAAATTTCACGGAACTCGGGGTCGACTCACTCATGGCAATGGAAATGAGGAACATGCTGCAGGGGGTGCTTGGCGACAAGACCTTGACTGTGAGTGCTCTACAAGAGAACCGAACAACTCGAAGTCTATCCACACACATTGCCAATTTGATGAATTCAGACTCTGTTGAAACGACTCCACTGGATCAGCTTCTGCAAACCGACGTAGTTCTTCCAGCAGACATCATGGCTGCCGAAATTGGGCCATGCAAACCATCTGAGTTTAAGGAAATCCTGTTAACGGGGGCCACGGGTCACTTGGGAGCCCATTTCGTACCCGAACTTCTCAAGTCTAATCTCATTGTGCATTGCTTGGTCCGAGCAAATTCAGTTGAAGAAGGGAAAGAAAGGCTTGTGAGTACTTTCAAAAGGTACGAGTTTTTGGACGGGCTTAATTTCGACCAAGTAAGAATCGTTGTGGGAGACGTAAAGAGAGATAATTTTGGACTTGAGCCTGAGTTGTATGCCCAGCTAGCAAGCAGGGTGGATGCCGTTGTACATTGCGCCATTAAGAGTAATCACTTGGAGAGTTACGTGGAAGGAGGAGACCACAGCATGAGGAACCATAATGTATTTGGCATGGTCAATATTTTACGATTTGCCGGAACCCAAAAGACAAAGCCCGTCCTCTACGCTTCATCCCTGTTGGCAGTTTCAAAGGCGGATTCGGAAGGAAACCTTGTCGAAGAGTATCCTGAGGAGTCAGATACGGGCCTCCAAATCAAGAACGGTTATTCCCTCACAAAATTCGTTAGTGAAAAGCTGGCCTTTGAAGCGGAAAAGCGTGGAATCCCAGTTACCGTCCTCAGATACGCCAGTATCTTTGGGAACAGTGAGACGGGACTAATGCCGTCGGGCTACAATCATGCCTGGAGCATTCTCCTATCCTGTATCCGAGTTCGTAAATTCCCCAGTTTTGACCAGAACGGTGTGCCTATTATGCCTGTAGACACGGCTGCCCAAATCTCTACCAAGTTGTTCATGAAGGATTCAAGCGAGACCGGCGTATATAATCTCACTAATGACTCAATAGCCACGGACAATGAAATCAAGTATGCCTTCTCACAATATGGAATTGATGGAGACTTTGTCCCCTTCTCAGAATGGAGAGACTTGGTCTTCGAAGACACGGATAAAAATGCCCTTGGACCAGTGGGCATGCTGTACGAGGATGAGGGGACGTCCCCGAGATTTCTAAGCTACCATCCGCTCGCAAATGAGCTTGGAGGGCTGACCATCAATAGGCTTAGCGCCAAACTGAAAAAGAACTTGCCCAGTGTCGAGAGTACAATTATTCCGGCGAGAATAGTGCTCGAACGTCATCTCCATTATTACTTTAAGAACATGACTACCAGGCGTAACTCACACTATTAAGCTACCAACTGTACACTCTTTTATTTATATAGTATTTTTAATTAGAATAATAAATTAAATATCAAACACTTTTAAGGGACGACGCGAATTTTTCCACGCGTCGGCTAAGGAAGCTCATGCTCCTCACTGCGCACATATTTAGCTAGAAGTTGCAAGGAGACCGGAAAATTTATTCGCAATACTACATATGTATAATCTCAGTACAGTAGACAAACTTCAATTTGAATCTTCAAATTGCAAATAAATACATTTGTATTGTAATACACACCTTTACAATTTACAGTTCAGGGGTCACTTTCACTCTCAGTACATGTTTTTTAACCCGAAATAACTATTTTTACAGAGTAGGTACATGCGGCTGAAATATCAAATGAATCCGACTTGTGGTTGCTGATATTCTGAACACCAGTGCTTATTAGGTCATTAGATTAGCAATACTCATTCCTAGAGTATATCCTTAATTGATTTTCACTGTCTAGAAAATATTATACTAAATAAAAAAGTACTTGTAAGCATTCGACTAAATTAAGTCTGGGATAGGTACATAACAATAGGAATAGGAGTATGACCGAAAAGTATTGGTTGGGAAATATTTTTTGGCAAAGACAGGTGTGGTTTTAAAACCATACATAACGGGTGTTTCCTTAAGTTGCCACGCAACAGTTTAACCAATAAAGAGACAACTCATACTTTCGAGTTCCTTCCTTAAGAGAAAACTACAAAAGTATAATAAAACATGTAATAAATACTAATCTAAAGTATTACACCTAAAGCATATTCCGATTTTTGATTCAAATCGTATTGATCCGGGACGGTAGACATGAGAAATGAGAAATATTATGTAAAGCAACGAAACACGATTTGTTAGGTAGCTTACTTCACACGCTTAATAGTATTTACTGACCTTACCCTTCAACATAAGCTAGAGCACTGGCTGTAAGGTTCTCTGGTTCAAGTACAAGTCATGTAGGAAAACTTATAGCCAAAACCCAGATCCCTCAAAAAATTTCCTGTTGCAAAGCATTATACTAAATACAAAAAAAATCCTATCGTGTAAATCATAATTACCATCTTACATGATTACATGGGGAATGGGGAATTCGGCGTGACGCGTGTTCAGTGGAGCCTCCAATTGAATATGAAGTAGCCTAAGACTGTAGTACACTGGATTAAGAAATATAGGTACAATTACCTGCTCCCGTAGAACATAAATCCCAAGGTATCTACCAATTAATTCTTTGAAAATACGCTAATTGGGTACGTGGGAATGGGAATCGAAATGTTTAATAATTTTCCAGTAAAACTAATCTGACCATATAAGTTTCTGGCCCAGTACACCAAGACACTCGGTTGAGTCTGGACAGTTGAAGTTCTTTGAAAGAAGTAGTGGTTGAACCTTACACAACAGAACAAGTTTCGAACAAGAATAGACTAATCAAATAGTTTACATTATTCTTTCACGTCGTGGTTTTGTGTAGTCGGAGGAAGAAAATGCATGGTAGTAAACTTTAACTTTCACAACTACAGTTTAAGCCTGCCATTAATCCACCCAACGCGTGCTGGACAGTGTAACGAACACAAAAGTGCAGATAATTATTGAACTTGGTTAATGGAATTGGATTAGCTATATTGAGGAATTACCCCATATTTATTGTAGAGAGATACTTTAAAATAGTGTAAATCATAAGAAGTCTCTAAGCTTCCATTTCCAATGCCATTAAGCCAGAAAAATGCAAAAGTTCAAAATTACTTAAATTGGTATAAAGGATCCTATTAAAGTTAAAGTCGGGATTCGGGATATTGAGACTTTTACTTCACTATGGTGGAAGACTACATATATATACAAAAACACTAAACTAAAGTATTTGAAAAATAACCGTACCTATGTTATAATCCAAATGTTTTAGATTGGTGAACGGCATTTTTCAAACCAACCTAACTTAACCTAACAATCATATATATAAAACCCTAAGGATCTTGGTTGCATTATCTATGCAAACTGTTTGGGCACTGGAACCGTAATATACGCGTGTTGCCAGGACAACGTTGGAATTCACTCAATAATTAAATCTGCATAAAGGAATTGTAGGACGTACTATAAACCTATTTTGAGTATTATGAGTATCTATGTACAAATGTACAAGAAAAACTATTATTATTCTCATGTCACTATTCTATAAGCCAGGAAATTGATTGAAAATTGAGCAATTTCTCTCGGGTTAGTGGTAAATATGGCGCATGGATGGATACCTAGATTGCGAGTGATAGTTTACCTTAAACTGTAGGCGCACGGTATTGTAAATTGTATTTAAATACTTCTACTTTGACTAGCCAACAAGCCCGCCCTAACGCGGAATCAGCAATCACATTTTCTACACATTTCTAGAGTACATTTGCCATAAACATAAAAGTGCTGAGTGGAGGTATGATGGTACATGTACTCTAGAAAGTTAGAGATTTTTTTGGCCTTAACTATTTGAACCCGTGACCCTAAAAATCCAGTGTTCGAATTTGGTTTGCTTTGTATTAGGCATACCTTTTTGCCGGCACGATTTGGTGAATGCGAGTTGAGATATGCGACCTGTAGCCTATTATTGGCCATAAATTTTGTGAAATGAACGTATTAGTAGGAAATTATCTTAAAAAAGACTTTAGTGGTTTAGTGATACATTCCGAACCCAGTATCAATCAATAGGTAGTGCTCATTTTTCGATAGTACTAATATAGAGACAGAATAAGTGTTCAGTGACCGCGACGAGTGATTGTGTATTAATGATTCGATGTTGGGCTTGTTTAGACCAATCATGGGTTACGCTCGCCGCGACGAATAGAAATGCGTGGGAAGCGCTGGTTCTTGCAAAGTCTCTTCGGAGGACATTCACGACTCGGAAACTCACCGTTGTGATTACTCAACACGTCTCCCAGCAAATGAAGTAAGCAAAAGAAATAGATATGATTGTATTAAAGTACGGGGAATACAAAATTTGCTTTTTCTTTGGGGAATCTTTTTCGCCCCAAGAGTTATGACCTACTTTTGTATTGTATCGACTGAAAATTAAAACTACATTAAATTGTCACGTTTTGAATTGCCGACAAATCACAGCATTTACGAGTTTTAGACCCACTTAATGCTTAATGTTGGGTTAGTCATTAAACACATAGATGATGTGATTTACGTGGAGATGCAAAATGTAACATTCAGAGTGAATTACAAATATTCTTACATTAAGTCATTTGGATTTTATTCCCACAGCGTAATCCAAAATTAGATAGTGTATTAACGCAAAGCGAATAGCTCTCCATTGTCAATTAGAACTACTCAACCAAAGAACTCCCCTTACCCACAAATTTTACTAGGCTTTCATAACTCTCAAAACAGCTTTATCAGCAAACCGGTTTATAACATAAGCTTGTAAACAAAATTAGCGCATTTAAATTGAAATACTTCCGAGATCTTCCTAGAGATATTAGGTGCATCAAATATTTTATCTAATTTTTACACCTACGATAATTGCAGAGTTTTTCTACAAAAAGAATTCGACCTGGTCGCGCCGCTTGATACTTCGGAACTGCAGCTTGAGGATGGAACTACCAATCCCAAATTAGCAACACTGTGGGTATGGAACCTGAAGTCTTGGGAAAAATGCGTGTTCCTGGCTTCGAATTCTCTTGTACGTACTAGATTGTAATGTCATCTAATTCTGCTATATCATTGGATCACCAGTCATCAAATTCTGCAGAAATATTTCTTTAAAACAAATATTTATGAAATTACCATTATACTCATCTGGCGTGCTACTGTGTTGGTTGTATAGGTTTTGCAGTGTTCGGACGAGCTTTTTAAGATGAACGAAATGTCCGCTAGCCCAGGCCGGAATATCGGACAGTTCAGCTCGGATCTGTTTGTCTTTAAACCAAGCTGTGAGACATTCGAAAAACTAATTGGAGCTTGTGGAAGTGCTAAAGGAGGTTAGTTGAGTCTGCCAAATGGATGTAATGTTGTAACTGGTCAATTTAAATTAATTACCACTTACGAGACGACATATTATTCACAACTTATCCAGAAACCGTTGAGGATGTTCTAAACAAACATTTCACATCATGGGCACCATCGGGTAGGAATCACATTGGCTCCACTTTCGTCGGACCACTTGAGGAAATTGAAATTGGAATTCGGTGAGTAAGATAATTATTCAACTAAATTACGCAAACATCATGTTTAATAGTTTTCTTAACTGAAGTCGAATTTTCATGACTTCCTAGAACCCGTTTGCCGAACATTGTGAGATTCCCTAGTGTACCGTGGGAAATCAACAGGAAATCTTACAGCAAAGAGGCTAAGGTTAGCAATAACAAAATAATAAAAAATACTTCATGCGCATTACAAAGGCCACTTTGTAGTCAATGTTTATACAACGTTATGTAATTCTTGTTCCGTTTAGATGGTACAACAAAAATGGCTTGATACATTCGTCCATGAAGTTCTACCACGAGTTAATGATATAAAGGTGAGAACTGACATTAATATTATTTATTTCAACATATCTGAGCATAAGCACCAATATATACGTATTCCTTCTAATAGAGCAAGAGCCTTCGGGAATTTTTGAACACATCCATCACTGAAAACAATCTCCCACCCAAGAACGGACCTGTAAAGTCTCTGCCTGATGTAAACTTGGGAGAGTTACGGGATGCAATTGCAGTGGTTGGAATGAGCTGTCGATTCCCCGGGGCCAACAACCCGGATGAATACTGGAACATGCTAGCATCGGGAACTGATGCCGTTCGAGGCTTCCCTAGTGACCGCCCACATCCGCATGCGGAAATGCCAAATACCTTCTTCGAAGCCGGATTCCTCAAGTGCCCTGTGGACGAGTTTGATGCCAAGTTCTTCGGGATCAGTCCAAGAGAGGCTCCGTTCGTTGATCCACAACAGCGCATATTGCTGGAAGTTATTTGGGAGAGCTTGGAGAATGCGAATATTAATCCACAGACTTTAAAGGAAAGTGATACCGGCGTCTTCATGGGGATATGGCAACAGGACTACGACAGGTTGCTACCCGACAAGGGCCTGACGGCAAATGATTTTCATCACAGATATCTCGGAAATGCGTTCAGCGCCACAGCCTCACGCATATCTTACTTCCTGGGGCTCTTTGGACCAAACTACTCCATTGAGTGAGTTCGCGGTTTATAAACAAGAGTAAATATAAAATAGTGAAATAGCATAGTAATAGTATCTCTTTTTTTTAAATTCCAGGAGTGGATGCTCAAGCAGTTCTAGTGGAGTTCACCTTGCTTGTAACAGTTTACGCCGTCGAGAGACGAGCCTCGCCATTGCTAGCGGGGTCAATCTTGTTCTCAACATAATCAATCCACTGGCAGGGGATGATAAAGAAGCTGTTGTGCTGTCGAAGGACTATCGGTGCAAGACTTTCGACGAATCGTAAGTTTGCAAGAACACTGTCCTAAAAGATTTGGATTAAATTCTTTACCTTTAATAATATTTGAGCAGTGCTGATGGGTTCGTCCGAGCCGAAGGATGCGGGGCCGTAGTGCTAAAGAGATATGCCGAAGCAAGACGAGATGGGGACAATATTTTGGCGCTTATACGAGGATCGGCTCTTAACAATGATGGCCCCGGAACCAGTTTTGGAACCCCAAATGCAAGGGCTCAGGAACGAGTGTTCAGGGAAGCCCTCCAAAATTCGAGAGTACAGCCTTCAGAAGTAAGCTACGTCGAAGCTCATGGCACCGGGACTATGGTCGGAGGTAAGCATTCATACATACATGCATACATGTAGTATTGATTCACGAAATGACTCACGATTCTTACGTGTGCTGGTTAGATCCCACCGAGATGTACGCAATTGGTCAAGTTTATTCTGAAGGAAGGAAGGAACCGCTATTTGTCAGCTCGGTAAAAACTAACATTGGTCATGCGGAAGCTTGCGCTGGAATGGCTGGACTCATCAAAGTAATACTCTGTCTCAAAAACAACGCCATTTCACCTCATTTGCATCTTAAGACTCTGAACCCCCGAATCAACCTAGAAGCCATTCCAGCAATAGTTCCACTAAAGCTGACCGAGTGGAGAGGACCAAATCGAATTGCAAGTGTCAGCTCCTTTAGTATGAGCGGTACAAATGTTCACATTGTTGTCCAAGAACCACCCAAACTATTTGAAACATTAGAATCAGAAGATGTCACTCCACAGCTGGTGACCATTTCTGGGAAATCTGAAGAGGCACTCGAGGACTTACTTAGTAACTATGGGAAATATCTTGAAGAAAATCCAAACGTTTCCATGCGAGACCTCGCTTACTGTACCAACACGGGGCGTGCAAATTTACCCCACAGGATAGCGATTATAGCAAAAGATAGCGACCAACTTAAATTAAGAATTGAAAAGAAAGCATTTATTAGAGGCAGGATACCACAACAAAAGCAGAAACTTGCATTTATATTCACAGGCCAAGGCTCGCAGTACTTCGGTATGGCGAAGAACCTCTACGGAACATCTCAAGTTTTTAGGGATTCTTTTGATCTTTGTGAAGATTTATTCCAAGCGCACGTAAACAAATCTTTGAAGGACGTTGTCTGGCGGGAAGCTATACTGCTAGAACAAACCATCTACTGTCAACCAGCAATTTTCTGCATTCAGTACTCACTCACACGGCTCTGGAAGCACTTCGATATTGTCCCTGAGTACGTCCTTGGACACAGTGTAGGGGAGTTTGCGGCCGCTGTATGTGCCGGGATACTAACTTTGCAAGATGCTATGAAACTTGTCGTAGAGAGGAGCAGAATGGTAAATTCCTTAGAATCAGGAAGCATGATGGCTGTGAAATGTGATCAAAAAACGGTCATAACATTCATTAACAAAATCACCGAAACCCAGCAGGACGTTTGTGTGGATATTGCGGCGGTTAACTCTAACGAAGAAGTCGTGGTTTCAGGAAGTATGGACTCCATAAGCAAGTTTGGAGAGTTCTGCTTGAACAACGGCGTGAAAATCCAGAACATTCCAGCCTCACACGCATTTCACTCTCGACAGATGGACTTGGTCTTGGCTGAGTTTGGAAATGTTGCTGCAAAAGTTATTGTAAATGGGCCAAATTGTGTATATATTTCTGGAACACTCGCAAAAGTCATGCAGCAAGACGATTTCGGCCCAATGTATTGGCAGAGACATCTACGTGACACAGTTCGGTTTTCAGAAGCAGTTAAACTCCTATGGGCCGAGTGTAAAGTGTTCGTGGAAATCGGAGCTCAACCCATTTTGCTAGGACTTTCAATGGCCAATATCACTGATTCAACAAATGG
>JAQFZY010000746.1:0-21979 GCA_034696285.1 Hypogastrura burkilli | reverse complement strand
CCCGTGCACTTTCTCTGATAAGAACTATTTCAATTTCCGTCCCTCCAAGCAAGTCTCTCTCTTCAGTGATAAGCCTCGAAACTTCCTCACTGTTTACATCCTACCTTGAGTGTTACGAGCGTCTGAAAGAAACTTTCGTCTATTTGTTTTACAATTTGGGTCATTGGAGTTTAGATCCCTAGAAAATTATTATATGGTTTATATAACAAGACCGATCTGTCATTCACAATGCATTCCTGAGCATAATGTATGACAATGAGTACCTACTTGTACCCAGTGGGTTAATTTTAGCTTGTATTTTTCGCGCCCAGAAAATAGATTTTCGCGGAGAATTGATGGCTTTCAACGGAATAAGTTGCTTTTCTTCCATTCCAAGCCTCATTTTATTTAGAGGAATATTTAATTTATCACTAAGTAATTCGAAATCTCTCCCCAATTCAATCCGATTTCCTCGCCAGAGTCTTGAAATATTTCGAATTCTAGCGTTTTAATTCCGTTAATTATTCTAAAATAAATCATATTTTGCTTATACTAAGTCTAAATAGATTTGTGAGTAATTTGAGGTAATTGGTGAGGAACTCTGTTTAAATTGGTGAGAGATTTAGAATTACTTGGTGATAGTTTAAATGGCAGGCTTTTATTTAATCAAATTACAGTATTAACGCAACCTGATAGGGTCTAAGCAATCGAATTCTGACCTAAGGTCAACTCGATGAACGACTTGGATCTAGAATTTATCGAAAATCTGTATTGATTTATTATTTTGTACAGGAATTATTACTTCGTTAATTTTGTAGAGTAAGGATAGTAATTATATCGTACCGAAGTAACGGTGTGGCCACTTATAGCCGAGGCATGCAGAGGTAACGATGGTCACTTGTATCATACAGAGGTAACGATGGTCACTTGTATCATACAGAGTTAACGATGGTCACTTGAATCATACAGAGGTAACGATGGTCACTTATACCATACCATACAAAAGTAACGATAGCCAGTTATAGCATAAGCGTACAGAGGTAACACTGGTTACTGATAATATCATGCAGAGGTAACAATGCTCACTTACATCCTGGAGAGGCAACTATGATCACCTACATCATACAGAGGTAACAATAATTACTTTTAGCATGTGGAGATAGTTACAATCACTTAAAACATACTGAGGTAACTATAATCCCTTCTAGCAGACAGAGGTAACGATGGTCACTTATACCATAAAATACAAACGTAACGACAGCCAGTTATAGCATAAGCGTACAGAGGTAACAATGGTTACTAATAATATCATGCAGAGGTAACCATGATCATTTATATCATAAAGAGGTAACAAGAATTACTTTTAGCATATGGAGATTGCTACAATCACTTAAAACATACAAAGGTAACGATAGTCACTCGTAGCATACAGAGCTAACGATAGTCACTTATAGCATGTCACCGGAATCATGGTCTCAATTTCCGTTTGCTCTTAGGTGGTAGCGTTGAGAAGAACGCAACAGTTGCGTTCCACGAGTCCCCGCCCGGGGCGGGCGTTGGTCCTGGCAAGCAGCCTGCCGGCGGTTCCGATAGCCAATCCTGGCTTTGGATCGTGATAGGCATAATCTCGACGTGCCTCCTCCTCGTCCTCGTCATCCTCGTCGTCTTCGTTTGCACCCGCCGACGGCGGGCCAGCAAAACATCTCGATCTCAAGACTTAAAGGTAAGCTACTCGGCCGTTCCTGACCGGGTTCCCCATTCCATGAACTCTACCCTGGAACCCCCATACTTGGTTTACACCTTCTACCCGATTTTGCCTTTTGGTTAATTTATTCTTCCCTGGTTTCGTTGGCTCCTCTTCCCCGGCCTTCTTCTTGAATGAGTTGAGAGGCAGAAGTCTTGGAGGCCCAGCCCCTAATCAATTTTTAATCCATTAGCTGCTGTCCATAACAGTAACATTTCCGGGGGCTTGGCCGATAATACTTGGAAGGGCCCCACAGTCCGTCCCGTTATCATTCAGAATAACTGCCCCCCAACTTTTTGAAATTTAATAATATGAGGATGATAAGGGCGAGGGCCGTTTTCTCCGGCTTGATTTATTTTATTTTGGGCTCCGCCAGATCCAGGTTAGCAGTTAGCATGCCTGCATGCCGCCTTGTAATTGGACTCCCAAATGGACCCAAACCCCAATTCTAATTCCTGCTTCCTCTTCAACTTTGCACTTTGGCCTAGCCTAATTCTGACGTTGGGCCCACTGCTAGCCCAATACATAGCTATGTTCCAGATTCCTTGGGAAGTCTGGCAGTATGCTTTTGGAAGCACATCAAATCCCTCTTTGGACCCAAAATTGAGCCAGAGGTGGAACAATGGACTCCCATATGAAATGTTCCACTGATTGAATGGACTTCCCGAACTGATCAGTCAGTAGGCATACTGTCCGATTCCCTAAGCCTTCTGCAACATACACTACCACTTTGCCTATCCCTCCGCTTTGGTAAATTAGAAGCTTGGAGTTTATAATAAGGGCTGCCGAGCGCTTTGGGGAGGTCTATGAACTGAGTCAGGAAGCTGTGGCTGGAGGCCTTCCTTTGACTCTCTCTCAACTTACCTGTAGCCCCCTGCATCTGACCAACTCTTCCGCCGCCTTTAATTAAAATTCTGAAAAGTAGTAATCAGACTTATTAAGTTATGGAGAGGGCCTGGAGAGCTCGGGAGCCCAGATCCCTCCTACCAGCCCAACCAGTCGATTAGCATGGGGAACTGGGCGGGGTCATGTATAGGTCAGACAAGGTCGTTCCTTTCCCATCCCGCCACGCATGTACGAGTACATATACAATATGCTGCTGCCCTGATGAGAGCCTCCAGTTCCCGGAAAAAAGAGTAAACAAAACTCGGAATTAGAACCCAAGCCTGGGATAGGTAGGGCTCAAACTTTGTTCAATTGTCAGGAGCAGAGACCAAGGAGGGGAGAGCGTCTAGGGATCTTCTAGATGGTCCTGTACTACTGTTCCTCGGAAAGGGGTTCGGGAAGTTGGTCCGTAGTGCCGTGAATGGTAATTGGGGGGCTGGCGTCATTTCCCTTGAAGTTGATCCCCGGGTCTTGACTTCCCTTCAATCAACCTTTTAGAGCCCGTCAGGCCGGCTGTAGCTCTTGTAACGGAAGAACTTGATGAGGGGCTCCGGCCGCACAGCTCAAAAACCTTTGTTTCTCCCCTTACAGAAGGCAGCGTGTGGGTGTGTGTGGAGTTGGGCTTCATATGTAGACAGAGACTGTGTGGTGATGTTTTAATGGGCCGCCCTTAATTAATTTAATTAATGGAGTTTCTAGCACCTTAATTGTAGGCCGGGCCTTTGGCGGAATTTAATTTGAGGATGGGCGTGTGAGTTTTTGCACGGTGCATTAGTTGAGGAGAGTCGGAGTTTGCACGAAGCAATGTCAACCTCACCCAGGGTTCAACACGGACTCTATGTCAATTCTGTAAAGATTTTCCAATGTTTGGAACTTACATTCAAAACTTATTTTAAAATTGGGGCTGGTTCAAAGAATAGGCTTTACTCCAAGACACATCAAGGCTAAGTTAGCTCAGCTACAGCTGTAGGTTATGCTTGATGAGGCGTCTTACCTAGTTTGGAATCCAAACGTGTTTTATTTTAAGGTTCGTCAATTATTCGATTTCACGGAATACCCTGAATTGAATATTGACTGTCGGCTGAGCCTTCTATGCAGCCACGGCATGGATTCTGAATGAGAAGAACAAAGTAGGATTGCGTTTTGATGGAGCCGGATTTTATCTGAGCAGGACCCGTCTCATTCTCATCATTCATTGCATACTGGCTCCTCCGCCCTGTACAACGTACCAGGACGCCGGGTTGGGCTAATATTCTAATAGGATCTAGTAATACGGGAGTCCTCCTAAGCCGGGACTTGCAGTACTACATAAGATAGTCAGAATGGACGGGAGCCGGTTTTAGGATCCCGTCATGTTATGCCATGCCGCGGCCCTCATTGTCTGTCTCCAGAGCAGCCAGCCGCCGCCTCCGCTCCTCTGCGTCCTGGGAGAGAAGAATGGAGAGAGATTTTATTTAATTTGGAGGAGGAAATGGGCTCGGAGCATGATGGTATGTGATGTCAACAGTTGTCACTTTCCGCCCTTATTACTTTCCCTCGGCCCATTGAGGGACCCAAGGCCTCATTCTAGGCCACCGCTCTGATGATTCCCTGAGTCTGACGTAGGTGAGGCCCTCCAGGGCGGGTTGGCTCTGGCCAAGGGCCGGGAGACGTAGGACCTCCCCGAATTCCTTTCAGTCCAGGCCCGGACATTCTGGGACCAATTACTCTGGCATCCAGGGCTCCCGTAAAACGATGGCAGGGACATGGCCCAAACCGGCCATTTCAATCAAGGCACTTAGGGCGGGCTAACAAAATTCTGACTTTCAGGATTGAATAAAGGCTTACTTTCTCCAACCAGTTTTTTGCTGCTTCCACCGCAAAGATGGGGTTAGCTTACGGATTGGGCACACGGCGGAAAAAATGCACTACTTCTCCTTCCAGAATTAAGAAATTGGGAATTCGAGATCTGAAATCGAATTCCCCTCACAAATTCGAAGTCACTGGGCCTAATCTAATAATGGGCTGTAAGAAAGCTGAGGACTGCTCCCTAACTGTTCCCCTCTTGTGGGAAAGGACCGTTTCGTCTCCTGGAACCTGGAACATGAATATATAAGTAGGAAGAGCCTTTGTAGTCAACGGAGATACAAAGTAGGTCCCACATGCGAGAAGAGAGTACTACGGTATTATGTATTCATTTCCGAGTACATGTGTGGATGAGGATCAGGAGTGAGTGAGGTGTGAGGCGGGTTGGTTAATTTCGGGGTCCGTCCGGGCTGGAACCGAATTGGGCCCTAAGCCTGATAATACTTAGCGCTCATTACGTTTCATGGACTTTCGGCTCTACCTTCAGAGCTGGAACTACTACATATAGGTAGGAACTGTAGTTAGGGAAAATTGAGTTACGGCGGCGGTAGACGAGGAGGCCCTGAATGGACTTCCTCTCCCTCCACGCCTGACAGGATAATGAAACCGGCCTTTGATCGATGAACAGAATATATTATTATGTATGAATTGAGCTCCCCCGTTGACATGAACCCTTCCTTGGCATGGGAGGAAAATGAGCAACATGCGATCCTAATCTACTATTCCTCAAACCAAATACTAATAACGCCCGCCCCGGCCCAACTTTCACCCCCTAAATAGGCTCACAACCAGAGATCACTCCTCTAGTCGAGGCTCTACTTGCTCTATTAAGGAACCCGCCTCTAAATCCAACAACCACCTCTTGATATTTTACACTATATAGCCGTCAAAAAATGTAGCAGGTCAATGGCGGCAGGGATAATCCAGTTTTGGTGAAAAAGTTTCATCCGAAAGAGTATATATATATTTATTTTAGTGGAAACGCTATCTGGTTTGGACTGAAGTCTTTATATGTATGTACATATTTTGAGGAGGAATATTTAAATCATCACCAAGTAATTTGGAATCTCTCACCAATTCAATCAGATTTCCTCGTCAGAGTCTTGAAATATTTCGAATCCTAGCGTTTTAATCCCGTTAATTATTCTAAAATGAATCATATTTTGCTTATACTAAGTTTGAAAGGATTTGTGAGTAATTTGAGGTAATTGGTGAGGAAATCTGTTTAAATTTGGGAGAGATTTAGAATTACTTGGTGATAGTTTAAATGGCAGCCTATTTTGAGGACTAGTATTAAGTCCATTATATTTAGGTTTGGTTTTGTCATGCCGTGAGGTTAGGTTTAGCTGGAATAGGAGAAAGTGAAATATTCAGTTTTTGAACTAAGGTATAGTCGGCTGATATTTTTGGAGGGTCTTCAAATAGAAGCTAATTAGACAACACCTCGTGCAGAATTGGCCGGGCATTAGGAAGCTTTGTTGACATTAGGCTTGAGGCGGGTCTGAGGCCTTTATCTATAACTCCCGTCGCCTGTCATTCGTAGTCTAGCCGTCCTGGCCATGCCCATCCATTATTAAAATGAGATGGACGAAGCTTATCATGTACATACACATGGATCCCTAATGAGGGCCCATAATAGAGGTTTGGATTGCATTTGTAGGCGTGTTGTGTATGCTGATGTCTGTATCCGGCTCCTTAGTAGTTGACAGCCGGAGCCTCTTTGTTTGCTCCAACCTTCCGTGTAGAAGCATTAGCGGGCAGAGTTCCCAATCCCCACATTCATTATGCATGATTCCTTGATCCGGCTGAGACCAGCCAGCCCTTCAATGTTTGAATTTGAAGCCCCTCACGCCTTTGATGTGACCTCTTTGACACTTGATTCTGCACCTGCCAGGAGCCAGGGAAATAGTCCCGCCCTACCATTTGTCTTAGTTCCTACAGCACGTACCAAAGCATGGAGCCCCTGCTTCCCTTTTTGGCCTCCAGGAGACTCTAGATGCCGGACCGGACCCGCCCTCTTTTCCCTTTCTTTTTTCCCTAGGGGCAGAGTTGTGTTAAATCCCACTTTCTGGATTCAATCCCGTCACAGTAGGATTTAATGGGATTCAGGAGGAGTTGCTGATTTAGTGGGGTCTAATGGGACTCAGTGGGATTTAGTGGGGTCCTATGGGATTCAGTGGGATTTAATTGGGTCTAATGGGATTCAGTGGGATTTAATGGGATTCAGTTGGAGTTACTCATTTAGTGGGCTCTAATGGGATTTATGTTAAACTGGATTTAAATTTGTTTATCCCACCTGCTCGATTTAATCCCATCACCCCCGGGTGTGGTTTATTTCGAGAGCCAATTTGTGAAAGTTGCTTATCCCACTTGTATTAAATCACAATCCTTTTAAATTCAATTATAATCTCATTACAATTCTATTAAATCCCGTTAAATCACACTGGTCTTATCCAATGATTCAATGCAATTAAATCACATTAGATCCCATTAAATTAATTTGGATCACAATCCCGTTAAATCCCATCAGATCCCATTAAATCACACTCGAATAAACCCGTTTAGATCACCCTCCTGTTAAATCCCATTTTATTACACTCCCATTAAATCCCATCTAATCCAATTATATTAATCCGATTAAATCCTATCAGCTCCGATTATATCCCATCTAATCCAATGGAATCAATCCGATTAAACTCATCAGATCCGATTAAATCACATCAAATCCCATTAAATCACACTTGAATAAACGCATTTGGATCACAATCCTGTTAAATCCCATTATATTACACTCCCATCAAATCCCATCTAATCCAATGAAATCAATCCGAATAAATCCCATCAAATACCATTAAATTCATTTGGGTCACAATCCCGTTGAATCCCATCAGATCCCATTAAATCACACTCGTATAAACCCAGATCCCAATCCTATTGAATCCCATTAGATCCCACTCCCATTAAATCCCTTCGAATCCCACCGAACAACTCTGCCTGGGGGGTTTCGACCTCTGGTCCTCAACTTGACCTCACACTTAAACCTCTTACAGAATGAAAAGCTTAATGGCTCAGTGGCCGGCTACACGGAGTGTCCAGGGACCGCGGCGCCTGGACCCAGCAACTGCAAGCCCCTCACTGACCTCCATCATGCTTCCAATGTGATCACACTGAGTTCCGGGTCCCCCAAGCCCCTTCCCTCCAGCAACTCCAACACGTGTCTCCTGGGGGGCGGCGGGGGGACCTACTGTAGTTATCCCGCCCATCCCTGCGGGGGTCGTCACAATGCCCGGCTCGACGGCTACGAGGGCCTGGCCCAGACCGAGTTCGAACTATCAGACATCCCGCCCCACCTCGGCTACGCCCTCCCCCCGCCCCCCAACCTGAGGGGCCCATATGGCGGGGGATCCCCTCACTACGTGCCTACCGGGGGCGGGGCCTACGAGGGCTCCCCCTATCCCCCGCCCAACCTGCTCCTCCCGTCGCCCCTCCCGCCGGCCCCCAGCTCCTCCTGCTGCCCCCTCCCCCCGCCGCCCACCTTCCTCAACTCACAGTCCACACAGACGGGGCCCAGCACGACCCGCGTCCTCCATCATGCCCCCTACTACAACTATGACTACGACTGCTCGGACATGAGTCAGTTCTAAAGGGCAGTCTAGCCGAGTTACGTGCCGGAAACTATATAGCTCTCCTCGGAAAAATTGAGACAGTCAGGGGGATGAGTTCATTTTGTTGAACCTGGCCTAAACCTTGTGGTAGAGGCCGAACCTAACCAAACTTATTCCATTCCCAACTTATCCCAACCAGACTTGTTATAAATCACACTCTTTGCATTAAGTCCTATCAGCGTGGGATTTATGTCATCTAATGGGAGAAGTAGGTTATCCCACGATGTCGAGTAAATCCCATGACAGCTGGTGGGATTTAACGGGATTTACCTCATAAAGTTTTCTCTCCTACTTTACCTACATACATATATCCCACCACACTGTGGTCCCATTAAATCCTATCAAATCACAATCCTACAAACCCCACTTAAGTCCTTACTGTCAAACTTAACATAACCTAACTTAATGGAATCCAACCGCAGTAACAAGGACTAGTAATAGGACTTAATAGTTAGCCAGACCTACCCCTAATTCAGCTGAATCAAGGATGGGGGGGAGGGGGGTTGATTTAGGGGCGGAGTCTATATTTTTCCGGTACGGAATTCCTGGCCCCTATTTAAGTACCTTTGAAACTGATCCACCGTTGTTGTTGTTGGTACAATACACTTGAAATTTGTCTCGCCTCAAAGGTCTATTTTGAGCTGTGGCGGACGTCATTAGGTTTCGGCGTAGACAACGTTAGGAGCCCGGGGGAGGTTCGGTAGGTGTGTGACCTTTGGGAAATTGGGCCTGGCGGATGTAATAGGCGCCGTAGCCTGAGGTTCTCTTGTTGCCAAATTATCCCGGAGCCACCCTCCAGCCCCATTCTCTCCTTCAAAGCAGATCTCAATGGGAAAATAATAATGATGGATCATGTACTTTGTATTTAGGGATTATTAGATGCAAAGTGAACCTATACTAGTACTGTACAAGTATACCTGGACTCTCCGCTGGGGGTTCTCTATTATTAAGTATATACGGCCGAGAAGAGAGCTATCTAATTGCTTTTCTATTCTACACGTACATATATGTACTACGTACTATTCTACTACTACATATGTACTAACTCCTATGCTTTCTCCACTCTGAATGGATTAAAGAAATGGCTTCAACATTTGGTTTGGCTCACAAGCCTCCGGCCGGATTTATTTCCTCCCCTCGCCACTACTAATAAGCTCTATCTACTACTATTCCTGGCTGCTTGCGGACTGCTTATTATGGACGTAGACGGGGCTCCATTCTACCGGGTTACTACATAGTAGAGGTTCCAGGTTGTTTGGGAAATTGGACAGGACGTATACTGAATACTGGCTGGTCAGTTTGGGAAGTGGGATTCAATTAATCTAAATATCCGCCATTTTTATTTCTTGCGAAAGGGTGGCTCTTTAACCAGAATTGCATGCTCTTTCCTACCGTCCCATTTATTTTACAATGAGCTCCGTAGAAATTTCGCAAAAATCTGAACCGAGTGGGAACAAGGATATTTATATTCGTTGTGTAAGCTATTTCTAAGACTCCCTTTGTAAAATAGAGCTGAGCATCAAATTGGGGTTTAGAGCCAAGCTTTAGCAAGAAGTAGAACATGGATTTGAAGTTGAGATTTTGTATTGATTGACCTCTGCCTGATTGCCCAGTCAGTATGACTAGTGTCCAATGCAGGATCCGGGACTTTCTGCTCAACTCATCTCAAGGGCCGGGGGTCCAAGGTCCATCCCGATCCCATTACTAGTTGGTCGAGGCCTAATCCCCGTACTTCCCTTTCCAGGGCCTCCAGCAGCAGAGTCAACCACTTGTTGAGCACGAGAGCCTTGGGGGCCGGTCTACGCCGAAAGAGGGGACCACGCCGCTCCTGCCCGGCGGGCCTCCCGAAGGGTCCAATGACCCCGACTACCCTGACCTCCTTGACCTCCCGCATCGGGCCCAGGAGTCACCGGCCGGCAGCTCCGCCTCCACCGTCATCCTCCCCCAGCAACTGAATCCGGCGGCCCTCTATGACCCCTCCCGCGGGGCCCTCGCCTTCGGGCACCCCCCGCATCTCTACCACACGCTGGGCCGGGCCCAGAGCCCCTACTCCGGCTCCGTGGCCTCCTTTGCCTCCGAGCCCCCGCCCCAGGTCATTGTGCCCAGCCGGCCGGGCTACGTCACGCTCCCCCGCCGGCCGCGCGTCCCGAGCTGGAGCCCCGCCCAGCACACGCCGCTCTCGACGAGCCCTACCGGCTCCTCCGTGATGGGCCCATATGTCAAGTACGACAACCTGGGACCCCGGACCACGGCGGACGGGAGCTCCCGCCTGAGCCTCGACAAGGTGGGCCTGAATGGGACGCCTGGGGCTCATTCGGCCACGCTCCCACACCGGGCTCGGTCCCCGGCCCTCCGATCCGCCCCGCTCCCCTCCCTCCACTCACCGGGGCCCCACTTCAACTTTGACCCCATCGAGGAGGTCGAGGGCCCCACGACGCCCGTGGACAACTTCCCTAGCAACTATGGGCTCCCGCTTCCGACGGCCGAGGATCCGCTCCAGACGCTCCCCCGATCCTGGGCTCCCAGTTCCAATGTAAGCCCTGAGCCCAGGTCCGCTCCCGGCGGGCTCACGGATGGGAAGAAAGTCCCGCCTAAGCCGCCGCCGAAACCCGCCAAGAAGGCGGAGGCTGGGAAGGCGGATGACGGGACGGAAGTCTAGGCATAGTATGTAGGGACGGGAAAGGTAAATTAAGAGGATCATGAAGTTCCGCCGGAAGGCAGGAGGCCGAGCTTCCTCGCCAAAAATTATTCAAACTTGTTGCCAAACATTCCATTGAAAAGTGCAACGTCGTCTCGTCGCCAATGACGACTGGAGGTTGACTTTGTACTTGACGGGAAGGTCTAATACGTTGTGTTCTATACCTCCATTTCTTTCCAGAGTCTTCACTACGACACACACATAACCATAACCATGTGCCACATTTTTAATTGTTTTATTTTATAAGAATTGCAGCTATATTGAACGTAGATTTAGTATTGTTATGTTTTTTAAATCAATTTATATTGCCTTCCACTGACATTTTATATGTTGTTTGTGTAACATAGCCCCAGCTTCATGATATTTAGTACCATTCCTTTTTAAGTGTGTTTTTGAATATGAATTTTGCTGAACACTCTTTAACATTTCTTCCATAGTACATACATTATGTCTTATTTGTTTTATACAATACAAAATACAGTATCTAGCCTTGTTCTATCTACTCCATAGTTTGTATCTATATATGACTCCTCGAATTTCACTGCGTGTAAATTATATCACTATCACTAGCCTATCTACTCGTATATAACATATATTAAGATACTTACTGTAAAAAGTTGGAGACCCTGAGGAACCTTCTACTTAATATGGTACCTACTGCTAAGGTGAAGCATACAATATAGAACACTAAACTGCTTAATATAATGGATCAAATGTTATATGTATGTAAGGCTCAGGGATCCAAGTGGAGAAACTCACATGTTATATGTTATACCGTACAGTACACGAGGTACCTCCTAATATAATTTATACAGCCTACTACTATTGTTAGCACCTTCTACAGAGTCCAGATTGATTTGGAGCGAATGAAATGTGTTGAATTTGGTCAAGAACCTTGGAGCCTTCGGACTGTTATTTATTTGAGGCTACCAAAAAATAGAAATTTTGACCAAAGCCGTAGGTATTGTAGTAGGACTATGACGTCTACTGGTCAGTTTTGGAAATTGAATTCAATCAATGACATTATTATATTAATATTATCAGGCAAAATGATATCAATCGGTTCCCAGAAAATATATTTTTCCGGGAGCCTTTACCATTGAGCCTTATTTGCATTTGCTCTAGGGAACTCTTAGATGTAAGCTGGGAGCCCGGAAGGGAACTAAGTGAAGAGAGTCCGACCCCGCCTCCCATTTTTGACGTGTTTATGTTGGAGGGCTGACCAATTTCAATTTAAAAGAGTCAACTCAGCAGGGCCCGTAAATAAGGCCGTTAGCCAAGAACTTGGTAGAACAAAAACTCATTTACTTTTGAGGAGAAAGCGGGGAAAGTTGAAGAGGACGGAGGAAGTACTATATGTAGGAACGGAGAGGGAGGCCGTGTCTATGTGGTCGTGGCCAGGCCTTACCTTCCCTCCCTGCGGTCCCCCCACCAGCAGATTGAATTGTATGGGAGGAAACTATTTCTGATCTCGCACGTAGGAATCCAATTAAAGAACACGAGTTGTAATTAAGAGAGTCGTAAATTTTCGATTAGCAATGGGAAGAGGCCCAGGCCGGAGACTCATAACGATAGTGCCTATAGGCCCTCCCCTCCCTCTTCCTCACACGCTCCCAGAATTAAATGAAGGAGCTAGAAGGAGAAAGGACCTTCCGCTCCTTTCTCTGCATATTGGCACTCGCCTCCCCTCCTCTTTGTGGCCAAGTGCCCGAATCCCGGCTATCAGAAAAGAGGGAGTCAAGTCCTTTCCCGAACCCTGGATTAGTGATATGGGCTCAGTATTAGCGTTGCCCTCAAAATATACATTTTAGTCCAGTAGAAAATATGCAAATGAGCACGTCCAGATATTGGACACAAATACGAGTTTTAGTCGGTTTATATCAGAGTCATACCTATTTGGGAGCTATTTTAGGTCCGATTAGGCCTGTCTATTATGAGTTAGGATAGTTTAGGCCTGGCTATATCAACTTGGATTATGCCTCGCTATGTTAAGTTAGGCTTAGGTTAAGCTAGGTTCTTGTCTTAGTTAGGATCATGTAAACCTGACCTACCCTAACTTACGGAATACGGAGCTTAAACTCATGTACTGTACAAAATAGGCGCGTGTCACTTTGGACACATGGCCCACTCAAGCTGAGGCCCGGGAGGTCAATTTGCTCCGGACTCGAAATTATTAACCTTGTCTTCATTGAGCCAAGTTAGGAATAGTTGGGATTTTGAAAAAAAAGTATTCAAAACCAGGCCCAGGTTCTAAAAATTCCAATGGCCAGTACTGTTTGATCTGGATCTGGACTCCACTCAACCTGGGATCTAATACTGGGGGGAAAATATACAAACTGCATAGACGTTGAAAATGCTTCCATGAGCCTGAGTCACTTTAATTTTGCTCCTCCTGTCCTCATTACTTAGATGATATAAAGGTACGTTGGAGAGGAATTCCCGTATTGTCCAAGACCGGACCATTCCTTCTCCCCCGTCCAATTGAGCCTGGAGAACTCAAATAGAGCCTCGAACCTTGCCTTAATGTATTTGGGCCTATCGATCCCCCAGCAGCAGCAGCAGCAGTCCAGTACGGAATCCCTATCTACCTAACTTATTTATTACTTATCTGGGATAATCGAATAAAGTGCGTATACGGAGTACCAGCGACAGGCCCCCAACCCAGTAGCAGGGGATAAAATTGCACGGATGAGGGAGTAGGGGAAAAGAAGGAGAGTAATGGTCTCTCCGAAGTTCATAGTACTATTATGATGATGACCTGCCTACTATGACCTCTTACTGTCTCCAGGCCCAGGCCCCTTCCGTCGTACTGCCCCGAGAGGAAGGCTGGGAATGGAATGATGATCGGATTGGAATCGGACAAAGGCCCCACCAGGACTCAATGGAACAAAAAAAGTCCGAGCGAAGGATTGACCATGCAATAATTTCCGCATCAATGACCCATCCAATACATTTACTCAACATTCAACTTTTATAATGGCCCCAAGATGGTCCAGCCTCTTTCTTCCGCTCCGGCCCAACCAAATAAAATGTATACTTTTTGGCCGGAGGAAGGATCCTTCCCATAACCTACTGGCTAGTTGGAGATCTCTGACCAGTGTTCCCATTTCCGATCACTCACTCTCCACATTTAACCATCGGTACATTCAGTTGGTGATAGCAAAAGATAGCAATTTGTGGAAATGGACAATGGCGGGAATGGTAAAAATTATTTAAAAAACAAAAACGCAGGAAAGGGTAGAAATGCCTTATAATTCAAATTCACAGCTATTTCATGCAGGCTAAGCAGTGGTAAGTAAAATATAATAAAAACTATTCCCATACTATGTATTACAACCATGTAAACTGTCCCATCATTGGCACGTGATATTGTGAGATAAAATAGTTATCATATCTACCACCTAGACCCTAATAAAATAATAATAATAAAATGGTAAATATCAGTTTTTATCAGCGTGATAAATATCAAGGGATAGAAAACGGAATCCCTGCCTCCGACAGTTACAGGAGGAGTTGGTATAGTTTAATCAAGGAAAAAGTTGGAGGCGAAAACGAACAATTTATAAGTCATATCCCCCATGATTCTGATGGCCAGAGAGAAAGAAACAAGTCAGTGGACATGATTCAGTGCCAGGGCTGCCGGAGTCCCTCCTGCTATTTATTAGGGCTTACGGAACCGAGAACGTGTACAGCAAAGGGAAACAGAGAGAGAAATTCAAGTCCGATTAATTTTGGCACAGTGGACTCAAGTCAGGAGGATAAAGGCGTAAGGAAGACACCAGGGCCCTTTTATGTAGCACCATAAAAACATCCGCTTTCGAAGAATGGGAACGCTTTGAAATTAGTTAAAATACAAACTTAGGTCTAAGACACGTTGGGTAGTCACTACTCACGCGTTGGAGTCATTAGAAACATAATTAATTCATTGCAATCCTCCTATGACTATAGACAACTGTAGAGACGACAGTGAATTAATACTTACACGACATGGAGGACTTAAAAAAAACATTGCACATGCGAGACTTTTAAAATATTACACTAGCCCTCAAGCTAATTACTGCTTATATAACGTGTTTCCATAAAAAAAAAATGAATACGAAGATTTTACAATACATATATTACGGACAGAGTGACAATACGGTTCTTGTGAAGAATAAAATGTACTTACAAATGCCTGATTAAATCTTGCAATATACCTTGATGCGATTTAGGACTTGGGTTCAAGGAATCTTAGAAATAGTTATCAACATGTAAATACGTAGTAGAAATACAAGATATAGAGTACGAAAATACTTTGGTAACCCAGTCAGAGACCAAACTCTTTAGATTGCACTCACTTCGAAATTGAATCACTTTGGCTCAAACTCAACGCACAGCAGATAGCAAATACCAAGATGAGGACGGAAGAAGCGTTAATCAGAATAAGAGACCATTCAACGCTAGTGGAAAATGTGACATGTAACCATTCGAATTAAGCGCATAATTAAACATTATAGTAACAATGGTTGGAAATCGTTAAAATGCGAAAGAGTTAGAGTACCAAGCACACTAAGAACTTTTTACAAAAAAACACATTTATAGTTATATCTGTAGTTACTAGGTCACATGATATAAAAATACGAAGGAGCCATCTACTTAGATTCTCGTATATAATTGCTCAAAATCATAGATTTAATTGTAACTGCTAGTTGTAGTAGCTTTTTCCTGAATGCAGTGAATACTTATACACTTGTTGTTGGCTTGCTGATTTCCAGAGAAAGGTGTTTAAAGCCGGACCCGTTACTGTTCTGTTCATGTGGATGTTTCAGTTCATTTGCCACTAGAAACAGTGAATATAATTTCCAAGAAAAGTAATGAGTACAAATGGACCAAAATTGATGCTTATGCCTATCATGTCCGCTCTACAGAAATCGGAAATTACCTTCAGGCCTCCTTTGTTGTCAAAACCACCTTTCTTAGCAGCTTCCGCTTCTGCCTTTTCAATTCTTGCTTGACGATCCTGAAGTCGCTTTAATTCACTTCCTGAGTTCTTGAGACCTTTAGCCTCTTGGGACTTGAGCCGGGCCTCAGCTGCGGCGGCCGCTTGATATCGACGTTGTTCTGGATCCTGATCATGATACTGAATTAAATAAATACACAATCATATTTCTTAATACTATTATTGGTCGGCTCATGTCCTTGGAATAATATATCGATATGGGAGTTAAATACGCACAATATACTTAAGCACTTAAAATTCAAAATAAAAGCAGACAGATATGACAGGCAAAATACCAATAGAATATTATCGAATATTAAAAGCGCATTACCATTACCAATATAATAACCGACAGAGTTATTATTTTACTGTACAGTGATTCGTGAGTATCTACAAACTACAGGTATGAGTAATAAACAAATTTAATAACTTTACTTACACGTACCGGCGGTTTAATAATCGGTCCATATTGTCTCCTAGACTCATTCACTGGGACAACAGGGCCTGCCATATGCAAACCGAAACAATCACAGCAAAGCGCGTTCCCCATTTTGATCGAGTGTTCTGAAACAGTTCAAAATATAAATAAATCACGATCAGAATTTACGTAGAACGTGCAACGCAGTAATACGCAATAACATGTGAATCATAAATCCGGGATGTAAACTAAATATTTATCGAGTTAGGTATGAGGTATCAGGAAACCAAAAGCACCTAAATACATTCCTAGAATGCTTCCTGCTTAATAATTTGAAACCAACAAACAAGGCACATTGTTGATCAATATCTGACAGTGACATCTTACCCTTTGTTACAAAACAGCTAAATATCGATATCCACACAGATGGGTCTCTTTCCTCAATGTATAATCTCAACGTACACGTACACTGAGGAGTATAATGATTCGAAGTCAACCGTTGGCAGCTTGGTTAGGGTCTAGGGTCAAGAATACAATTCAAAATTAAATACCGAGACAGTGGAATACAAAAATTAAATGCAAAATAAAATGTTCGACGGGTGGACGATCCAGTCGACAGTCCACGATGTAGTAATTTTCAGGAGACACGACTAAACTGTACCGCAAGTAATACGACGTATTTAAGACATAAAACTAACGTAAAACGTAATCCTTATTTGCCTGCATTTGCAACATTTTGTAAGCAACTCTCACGTCTAATAAGTGAAGGGAACATTTAGTAATTTTTAATCTTCTTTCAAAATAAAAATTATGAATACCTACATTCGTACTTTTTCCATTTAGTCAAGGTTTCAGCTTGTGGAGCATTTTAGTCTAGCTACATCCTCCTGCAATGAAATTAGAGGATTCGTAAATCAAGGTGCCTCGCGCGGAAAGAAGGTAATTGTAGCGAAAATAAAGTGCTAAATATAATAGGATAATGCGGACCGTTTTTAGGATTTATTGCAAAACTTAATATTACAGAGTTGAAATATTCCACTTGATATCAAACAATATAGGAACCATTTTATAATGACTTACTAATGACTTAATAATGCCCCCAAAATACTATGTGTATGTATAAGTTAGCTGCAAAAGTGTTTAACTTAGGGCCTAACCTTACGACTATCCGCTAACCAATTCATTTAAATTAATTAAACTTTCTTAAAGCTGGTTCTTGCTGCATATCCCCAATAAAGGTTTTAAGTAGCGATATTCATGCATATTTATTCGGCTAAATATAATTGTTTATATTATGGTTTCTTGTATTGAACAGTGCAGATTGGGTAGCATGCCATTCAAAAACGGAACAGCGACTTTGGGCTTGATTCTGTCCCAAAGATGGTTAAAATCATTCAAAAAATATATTCTGACATTTGCGTAAACACGAAAATATTGAAAATCCGAATTCGATTTTGGGGCCAGTGTATCCGGGTTTTCTGGTTCTCAAAGCTCGGCAATATTCTCCTGAGTATATTCGGATAGTTCACTACAAATTATGGATTAATGGGACTGTGCAGGGGAAATTGTTGACTCTTTTAACCGAATTTTGGAGCCAAATTTGAGGTCCAATAAATCCGAGCCGGAGAAAGGTGCACATCAATTTCTTAATAAGTTTCTATCTGGACAGTAGTCTTAATTGTAAGTTATAAATTATTGAAAAATCCCTACGCCTTTTTTTTAAAAAAAAAAAAAAAAGGCTCCAAAGTTGCCCTTCCGTTCACCTGTCATGAGGGGGAACCTGTGACTAAAATATGTCACATGCTTTTTTAATGAGGAGTTTGTAATTTAAGCATCTTTGTAGAATAAACATGTCATCGAGGTATATTGTATATACATATATGTATTATATACTACGTGTAATAGTCATTGGCTGAGATCTGAGAGGAGGGAACTGAGTACGTGAGTGTGCCTTGTGTAGATCTTCCTGTAGAGCTGCGCAGATCCGGCTCCGGGCCGGAGCCGGAGCCAAACAGTCGGATCCGGTTTTTTGCGGAGCCGTAGCCGGAGCCGAGAGCCGGCTCCAAGCTAGAACCTGATTTTAATTTAAAACAAACGGAAATGTTCAAAAGCAACAAATCATACTTTTAGTCATCACTCACGGAGTCAATCGACACCGTTGGATCAATTTTTAAGGTGTAAACAGCCTCTTCACAGGCCAGATTAATATATTTGGCTAACATCAAGCACGTGGATCAGCTTCAACAAACGTCGCGTCCTTACCAAAACAATGCTATATCATCAATAAAAATATTAACCGCCGAATATATTACGGATTCCTGCAAAGGGAAACTCTTTTAGAACAGTACACACTACTATGTATAGTACTATATTTGTAGTAGTTTAGTTATCGGAATTACGAAATAAGCTCACTCTGCTAATAAATACATAATGTACTCCATCCTGATTTTGTGATACATATTATGTGCACGTGAACTTACACTTTTAATACGAACAAACGAAAACTAACACTTGGACACTTATTGAGTTCACTATAAGTTTTGAATTTAAGTGATGTTGTGATGCCGCATTTTATACAAATTAATGTTTTGCGCGATAAGATGCGAAAGAGGAGTACAGAATCACGTGTAGGTCAGGAACTAACCTTCTAGCGTTAAATAACACAGGCATGTGCATGATTTATGTAAGGTATTAACGTGTACCGTATAATACACATATGTACATAGTACATGCTTCTGTATATTGGACTGTGAGTTATGAACTGAATGAGAGCCAGGACATGTACAATACGACTTAAGTAAACGAATTATATGAAATTCCTAAACCTATAAGGAGCCGGCTCCGGAGCCGGCTCCAACCCTACTGGAGCCGGAGCCGGAGCCGAACAGTTGGCTCCGAGTTTTTGCGGAGCCGGAACCTACGGAGCTCTATATTCCTGAATGGATCTACAATAATATTGCTCTTTGTAGACGTAGACGCCTAGGGTTTATTAGGTGTGTATCTCTACAGGAGATCTTTTACTCAAATAATAAACTAATCTGTTGGTTGATGCATGGACATATGAGTAGTGTATTGTTGTTTAACATTTATTCACGAGTTTAATCGATGTATTTTAAATATGACTGCCTGGGAGCATCTCAAATGACCCTAGCAATTATTATCAGTATTTTCAAGTCGGAAAATTGAATTCGTCCATAATGGCGGAATAAATAGACGTAGTTATATGCCTACAACTGCCCCCGGAAGAAGTAATCGAGCCATTCACATTCCGGAGTGACGTAAAGTGATGCTGATGAAATGGGTGTAATCGAGTGAATATTTAGTGTTCGACCGTGAAGACGACATGCCTTGAAGCTTACCATATTTTTATCGTCACACATAAGGATACAATACATAAGGAATTCTCGTGAGTCCGGCTAAGGCAACTCAAAGGGCTCACTCCCATCACTGACAACCCAACAAGAAGTCCTACATTGCTGCAAACAATTACAGCAAAGTCTTTCCCATATGCGTAGGTTGCGGTTGAGTTTGATTGAGCTGAGTTTATTAGGGTTAGGGTATATGAGCTGTATAAGAATTAACAACAGAGCTTCGGAAAAAGTACTAAGGCTAACTAAGACTAAGACTAACATGAATATTGGGTCTGCGATTTAAAAAGTCAGCGTCACTATGAGCGTCCAGCATGAACTCCATATTGACTTGTTTCAAGGCCCATAAAGACTAGATGGCAGGTGTACATGTAGTTTCTGATTCTTTAAAAGACAGTATACGCTTATGGTTATAGACACATCCTTTTACTTCAATCCACGTTTGAACGGACAGAAAAGCGCTAATCTCTAATGTATATAATTTATAATATGTAAAGCGCCCAAAGCCGCTTTCTGAATTGTAGGACAAAGGACAACCACTCCTATTCAAAAGTTCTGTGAAAACCTATATGATGTTTCTATCCGAAGAATTTTGAAATTGACCATATTTTCAGGGAAGCCAGAACCGAGTTACTACACTGCTGAAGTGGCTCCTAATCCTAATTTAGTGGAACAAACTGCCCGTGATAAACTCGCTCTATCACCATCACCATGCGGGCAGATTTCTTTTTGAAATCCCAAACCATAGGGGCATTTGGTAGCTTACAAAACAAAATACAAGTGAGTAGCGTGACAATCTATTAAGGGGTGACGATGGGAGCTTTTGGAGCTGTAAGATAAATATTTATATGTATTGTCTAGTCTATGAACATTACATAATACCATTGTGTAGGTGCCTGCCTGTCGTTATATCCTCTGCTGTATGCTGATGTGGCCCGTTTCAAAACGCCTGACTCCAGTGTAATTACAATTTAGCAGTTCAGCGTCCCTACCCCCACCGTTTCTGTGTGTTGCAGATTGTTTTGGAAATTCAAATATACATATATATACGGACTGGTCAGTTTGGAAGCTCGAATTCAATTCATACATTTCATACTGAGATTATAATCTAGATATCTTGCTAATAAATGTTTGTTCTAAACCAACATTTTGGGTTTTTTCTAATCGTGCAATTTAGTTTACGATGGAACCGTAGAAATTATTTAAAAACGAAGATTAAAATACATGAGAAATAAGAGCAGAGAGGGAAGAAATTATTTGCGGTTTTAAAGCAATCTCTAGGCATCACAAGTCACATTGTAAAATAAGCTGGACCATTATTGGAAAGTTTATAAACTTATGGTTAAGAGCCAGCCTTTAGGAACAAGTGCCATAATTTGCAATGGATTTTTTAAATATGAATATTGGTTGAATTCTACATCACACACCGACCAGTAAGTCGGATGCATGACTACTGTCCAATTTGTAAATAATCTGCAACATATTTAGTTGCCCACCATTTGAGGGGGACGTTTTCCCAGGAGTTTGTGCTCTGTGCTGATATGCATACATAGAAGGTCAGGAGATCAAGCCCAGACTCCTCGCAGAGCCAAAGATGATCAACGATCAATTCGTAATACCCGACTAAGGAAAGGGAAATCTTCCACTGTGTACCATAATGTACCACAATAACCATACTTAGTTCATAGTAGAACGAGACTAAACCTATTACCTACAGGAAAAGCGAGGCGCCAGGCCGGGGGTAGGCCTAACTATTGAGAAAGAGGGCGCTGGTTTTAAGACGGGACGCGTTGGGCGGGCGTGGGTGTGGATTGGCAGAAACGAACCGTGTTCCGCGGAGTTCAGACCTTCGCTCTACCCTTTTTAGTTTACGTTTCGGATTTTAATACAGCTAAAGCCCCGGAAAATGTTTGTGAAGGACGTGATCATGGACGGGTTTAAGTCCTACAGAGGGAGGGTGGGTCTGGAAAACTTCGACCCACATTTTACTGCATTTACGGGAGAGGTGAATACGTCAGGGAAGTCGGAAATTCTGGACGGGATCCTCTTCGTGCTCGACCTCGGCTCCTGTATCAATGTAATCCTCATATAATTATCATTCAAAGGATCAAGTGTACAGTTTTTAATTTTTAGCCCAATTCAAAAGCATTAAAAGGCAAGCAAAGCTTTCAAAGCAAGGATGGGATATGCAATATACATACAATAGATAAGGAACAATATTTTTGCTGGTGCAAAAATAACATCATGAAAACACCTTCATATAAAAAATATTACTCTTTTAGGAAAAAATATTACTCGCTCATGAAAAAATATGACTCGTTGAGGAAAAAAATATTACTGTTTCCGGAAGAATATTTCTCGGTTTTAGTTAATGCGTTTGAAACTTCCTCTTGGTTTAT
>JAQFZY010000745.1:0-22027 GCA_034696285.1 Hypogastrura burkilli | reverse complement strand
CAGTCCACCTTATAAATAGCTACATGCCTCCGGATTTCCAGCTTCGGGGTCAGTATGGGAAGTAAGCGGGTTGAGCGAGAGCCTGGCCTGACTCCGGGTGCTGAGGGCGGAAACAGGTGAGGGAGTAAGAACGGGACCCATAAAATCAATAGACGAAACAGATGGTCAAAATCTGACTATGCTCCTGCTAATCGTTTAGGATCCTCTCCTAAGTGTTGCACTTCCCACAGCCCGGAATGTGTGGAATTCCTTTGGAGATCCCCTAACCCTAAGTTGGCTTCGTTGGAGGAGGAGGTCCCTGGTTCCCGTCATCGCTCAAGAGTGTAGTGCAGTAGTTAGCAGCTAGTAAATCCTTCCTATTTTTGTTCCAATCCAGCGTCCGGGTCCCCATTTTAAAGTTTTACATCTGCACTTATCCGGCCCAGCCCGTAGGACTACTTAAAGTGTCAGAGTTACGAGGATCCGAAATGTAAGGGAACGGGCTGACTAAAGGAACGGCTTAAATAATGTAAACTCGTTGAAAAGTAGAAAAGAGAAACTGTTCATGCGTAATTTAGTTCCTTCGGCTTTATGACTCGGCTAGGAGCACGATTGTAGTTTGTTGTAGTACTGGTACATATATAGTTGCTTTTTTGGGGGGGAAACGGGAAGCCGAGAGGCCCGTGATTCTACATAGAGAATGAATAGGATTCTTAGGAAACGGTTTAAATCACAAGCGGAGAGAACTACTGTGGTGAGTCGGGCATAATGACTTCCGAAACCGGCCTCAGGAAAATCAAACGGGTAGAGGACGCATTTTGGAGAAAAGCCACCGCAGAGCACATAATAATAAGCCTAAATGGATCAATGCGATGCCTGCTCCAAAAACATGCACGGGCCACGGCTCTGGAACTCCCTAAGAAAGAGTTCTGAAGTAGGCGGGAGGGTTATTATTAGGTTCGTGATCATAATGGATCAGGGCGTTACCCGGATGAGCTTTGCATGGGAAGACGGACCCCAGCCAGCCCTTCATGTCCCAAAGACACCCGGCCACTATTATAGATATCCTTATTGATACGGAAATCATAGTCCGAGGAGTAGGCACACTTATCACTGAGATTAGTTTCATTATTCTCGACGCCCATCTCGGGGAAGGGCCCCAACCCACCTACTCCGCCCTGGCCAAGTAATTACAAGGCCGAGAACTACGGTGGTGGTGGTGGGGGGGACATATTCATATTTTATGCATTCTCATGATTTGGTTTTTGATAAGACTCGGAAATAGGTTGGAGGTTCGAGAGCGGCGGCGGAGCTCCACCCAAGGCTCCCGCTCCTACTTCTCCATTCCATTTAAAAAAGAAACAAGCTCCATCCATCTTCGGCCTGACAACTTAGCGAAGCCAAACGAAGTCTTCTGGTAAGCGAAATCAAATCCTTTCATAGTATTCATTCTTTTCTTAGCCGGCGTCCTCCGGTCTTTGTTCCTTTCTGAATACGCGGACTCCTCCTGACTTCCCGTCAGCCAGCCAGCCAGCCAGGCCTCAAAACACTCCGCACTCTCCCTTCCTCTCTCTCCCGCCCTCCAGAAATGGAATAATGAAAAATATATATATAATTCGCCTGGGCCCGTCGGCCTAGACATCCGCTCTGGAAAAATGTCGGGCGGGTAGCGGAAGAGAGGCGCGGAAGGAATTCATTATTCACTTGTTGTCAATAAAAGTTTCAGGAGGGATCGGTTTGACAGCGCCTACCCTCCTCCCGCTTACCCCTACGCCCCCGAATACCTAATTTCTTAATTCTTCCTCCTGACAGGCCCATGATTAATACAATAATCCGGCTCTTGAGAGTAGGGCCCAACTAAGAGCTCCCCTTCATCACCCAACCCTCCCTCGCTTCCTCCTCCCTTTCATCTTTCATAATATTAATCAAGCGGGATCGGTTCAAAACGGTCATTCCGCTCTCCAATTTCATTAGGCCCTTCTCCGGAATTCTCGGGGAGGATTAGGTCGGAGTCAACAAGGACAAGAGTATCCGTCTCCTTGGCTCCAGTAACCAACATTCCGCAGGAGCCGAACAGGGGGAACCATTGTCAAAGGGGAGAAAGCCATTCCCGTCCGGTTCCTACGGCTCAAAGGAGGGGGCTTCTCTAATATTTACACCTAACCTAGTATAGAAGGGAGCATGGGGGAAGGGGAGTAGTTCTGGAGAAGGATTTAATCCTTAGCTACGTGGAGAGTTCGGCGACAAGGATTTGGGCCAATTGGCTCAAATGTTTCCCATCCATAATTTAGGTACGAGATCAAGGCTATTTCGGGATTCGGGTTAGGGCAGGCTATCAAGAAGCGTTGGGCTGGTAAGTGAAGGAGAGGAAGTTCCGAGCCAGCCGCCAGAGTCGTACTCCCCAATCATTCCGGAACCCGAGGAGTCAAGTTTAGGATTGGTGCCGTGTCCCCTGGCCGTCTCCCTTGTTAGTGGGAGCCTGTCCAGTGTTCTGGATACCGAGATTGGAGGACCTCTTGGATTTGTGTTTTGTGTTTGTGTGGGTCCGGGCGGAGAAGTAAGAAAAATGTAGCATTAGAGGGATTAGAGGGAGGAGGAGACAAGTTTCCGTAATTTGACAATGGGAGCCCGGGGAGAAAGGGAACTAATGAGTGGAGTGAGAGAGAGGAGTAGGAGACTGATTGTATTCATCATTCAATTCAACCAAGAAGGAAAATAAAGATATCAGTATACCAAGGGAGGCCGGGAAGAGAATGGGCTGGATGGGAAAAATGAGCAAAAAAGTAGGCGCCAGCTTTCCTCCACTTCCTCATATAGGGAAAGGCACTACAACTACAACTCCCTTCGGCTTCCTTTATACTATGTAGTACATACATACGGACATACGGACATACATACTACTATTGGGCTCAGTTTTTTCCCTTCCCGGCCCGCCGCCGTTCAGTTCTACTTCCTACCACTCCACCGCACACTACCACACGGCTACTAGCTCCCCGAAGAGATCGATACTGTTTGTACTCAATAGAGAAAATCTTACAGGCTTCCTTTTCCCTGCCCAAAGTAACCTCACACAATTTTCACTCAACCTCATATACATATCCACATACATGACTCAAGTCAGAAGGGGAACTCATTATTTCGGCCAAAGTCCATCTCAATCTCACTACAGAATCCACATATGAGCCCTCTCCACCATCTAAACTTCTCTAATTCGAAGGCAGAACGTAGTCTTACTTGGTCACTTAATGAATTTTGGGGCTTTTTTTAAAGAGGAGCCTGATTCATATTAGTTCATTTATCATATAGGTCGTCTATTCATATTCCAAGGGCTGGAGAGAACTGATATTCTTACAAGCCTCCCGATAATTTAATAGTAATTCTCATATTTGCATACATCTAATAAACATCCACCTAAGTGTTAGAGCTAATAAGTTTGGGCCTCAACTTTTCTCCCCCGTCCTCCCGCCTCGGAGTCCATAAGGCTCGGGGAGCCGAAGACAGTCTATTCAAAACTTTTTGACAGTGATTAAATGATTTTTTTCCTTGAAAGGCACAAAGGACTAAGGGCAGTCAAGTTAGAGGAGAGACGTATACAGTACTCGGCTCTCTCGACGAAACTCGCAACAGTAGCAAAAAAAAAGTTAGGGCGCCTACGGAGCCAAAGGAAAAGGGCTTGTACAGAATAGTTGGTCCCGCTCTGGGTCCCTAAATACCCTAGCCCGAATAAAAGATAATCACAAAAGTAATTAAAAATTCATTATGAGCCTTAGTAGGATCGAGGGGTCTTTCCCGAGTCCAATTAACACTTTGTAGGATGAAAGGTTGAGGCCCTGTCCTGTCCCCAAGTCAATAGCCAGGCAAGTCAAGTATGGGAAGAAAGCATCCCGTACTAGGCCTTCAATGGATTATGCTCACGGACCTTCCATGCAAATTCAAAAGGTGTTCTGAGTGCCTAATTTTTGGGCGAGGCTTCTAGGGGACCTCCACGTACTATTTTTCTCTCCCAAGAAGTTCTTCTTGAGGAGGAGGATGCCTTCCTGAAATTCAATTGATGGTAGCTGGGGAGCTAGGAGTCTATGAATTCCGTGTCTACGAGGAGAAGGGCCCAAAAGTCCGGATCCCAAATCTGAGACAGGAACTAGGGAGGCTGGTTGGGGCGGGCGGCGGGAGCAGGGAGTCAAGGGAATTGAAGACTCTCTGATTAGCATTCAGCGGAGTTTTGGAAACCAGAGACCAACCCGTTCATCTCTTCCCCGACTATCTCTAGTGGTTGTGAGGGAAATGGTGGGGGGCAGGGACTTGTCCCTCCCAATGAGTCACAAGTCAGGAGTAATGCCCAAATCCAAGGGATCCAGCCTCGGCCGGAATCAATGATCCCTTCATAAGTAGTTTGGGTGTGAGTCGTGTGTCATGCCCTAGTTATGCCTGGGATGGCCGTCTCGGGGATTCTTTTCCTCCTACTTGGAGATTCCGAATCCCTAGTTTAGGATTACATGGTGGGCGTTGGGAGCAAAGTGCCTATTAGGCCAGAATTTGGGACGGAGAGGTCCCCGCTTCCGGCCCGCCTTATTGAAAAGTTGGGCACGAGTCTATTGGAAGGTAAGAAGGTTGGGATGGACAATTTGAGACAATTTGAGTGTAATGCACGTATTTCCTGATGAGTTACGACCTCATAAATAAACCCGTGCAAAAATGAGTAAGAGGGTTTGAGACAAAGGGAGCCGGGGCTGGAGGGGCCGGCGGAAGTGAGAGGAGGGATCCGGCCGGCCAAGGGAGGACTCCAAAGAAACATAATAACAGGGAATGTGGCGGTGGTGGTGGTGGTGGTAGTGGACATGGAGAAAGCTATAGGAGGAAAGGGCAGAGGACCCGGGTCCTCCTCAGACGCCCAAATCTAAACTTCTCTATAAAAGTCTTGAGTGCATACTCACTCACTCCTCGTGAATGGGGTGGGAGGGGGAAAACAAAGCTAGGCACAATAAGTCACAGAAAGATCGATCATACGCCAAAAAGCCTCCCTCTGAACGGGACGGAGGGGGCCGGGACTGGCCGGGCCTAATCCTCCATCAGAAAGAGTGGGCGTCCGTGGAGGGCTCGGCCATGGGCCGCCACGATAAAAATACCGCATGTCAAAATAGACGTCATATTATGAGGGTGGAGAGCGTAGAGGGGGCATGAATCATGATGATCCCATTCAAATGAGAAAAGAGAATGAGGGCCGGGCAGGCCTCTAGGCGGACATCCATTCTACTCCCCGACTCCCATTATTATCCGAGAGTGAGGACATTAGAATGACATTCTCTCCCAACACGAGTCATTTATGAGTGGGCCTCGTCCAATTGACCAGAGTCTCCAGGACGGCCTAGAAAGAAATCAGGGGGAAAGGAGGGCTGAGACTTTGTATTCTCACCTAATCAAGTGGAGGAGAGAATCCTTGGCCGAGCCAGGGGGAGAGGGAGGAAGGGCCCAATAAAGCTTTATGTAATGCTCCCTATTTCCAACTAAATTGCCTTCAAACACCGCAAGTCAGCAAGGGTCCTGTAATTTGCTTTACTACTATCCGTCAGCTCCAACTCATGTCGGGCCGGGAAAGGTCCCCGCCCCGCTCCCACATAAATTCAGACACACTTACTTTCTTCCCACAGAGTTTCCCTCAAACAAAAGACGGGGCCAGGGACGGGCGGGAGCATCCATCAACCTAATGGATTCAGTCCTTGAATACATTATCAGGCTGTACGGGCCCAGGGTCTAAGATTAGGTCCCACACTGATTCCGGCTCGGGAGAGACAATGAGGAGTCCACAGTCTGAATAATGCCCTGTTGGCCTCTCTCCGATAATCAGAATTGGTGGATAGTGGCCCTGCTCTGCTCTGCTCTTTTGGGACCTACATTATTATGATTAGGAATGGGCATACTTTCCATCCTCAAACTTTCCCTCTCCTTTCACCACCAAATTGGAAAGACCCTTAAAAGGCTCCGAAGACATACACTCCTTTTAACTCCACCGCTCCTACTGCATTTGAAATGTTCCAAAATATTTCTAGAATTCAATAAATAGTCATCTTTGATTAGCTTGTCTATCAGACTAGTCAGGGAAGTTCTGCCTACAAGAAGATCTGGCAATAGTTCCAGATGTCGAAATTTCGACCCAGCGGAATATCTGGAAACTGTATTCCTTACTTTTTTTAAATCGAGGATTAACTGGCAACAAAGTAGAAAATCAGAGTTAACTAATAAAACAAAGTAAGAATTAATGTACATATACATAGTTACAGTAGGAACAATAGAATTAGCAATGCTGATCGGGAATACAATTGTAGTTTCAAGTTAATATTTCCGTTTCCAATGCCTTTTTCTTGAACTGACATTCGTAGGCGCGGCACAGGTCAACTCCCCGTCTATACATACATCTTCAGCTGCTCTTTGGGAATACCACCAGGATGGTGAATTTTTGCCTAAGCAAACCTCACCTATCCTGCATAATTATTTATGTCAAATTTATACCTATATGCTGCTAAAGAACAGACAGTAAAACTCCAGTATGTGACAATGGAATAACAAGAACTTCTACATATTTATAACAACAAATACTGGGAATAATTTGGATAAGAAATTCTAACAACTTCCCTTTCCCCTATCAGACTTACAAAACTACTGACTTATGGTTTACAAAAAATAATAATTCACCAGGAAAAATTTCCGTTTCTAGCAAAGCTAAGACTAGGTTTGCTCAGGCGAGATTCGGTTAGGCTAGTTTGTAGTGGGCTTCACTTAAAAAATTACTATTTATTTGTACTGAAATCGTTACTATTTAAATTAAATTTTATTAAACACAACTCCATGGCTAAATGGTTTGTCATCGCCAAATGAGTCCGTTGATGCGATGGAATTCACAAAGGAGTTAGGAATGTTGAATTTTATGTTTAATTAATTCTGTTTTAATCATATACAAACAACTACCAACAGTAAGAAGTTCTCAGATATAAACTAACTTTTGTAATTAAGTAATTACTTAAGTAATTTAATAATCAATGAGCTACTGAAATCGCAGTAACAAAGTTCAATTTAAATATTAACTGATTTCAATAGACATGGGATATTATAAGTAAGTAAATTGTAATAACTCGGTTTTAAACATTACACAGCTCAGCTCAACTTTCACCTAATATGAGCAGTAGGTACTTATATCAAATCCCAGTATATATCGAAACTGGGATTGCCAATGCGATACCTAGTACCTACTAAGGTACCTAGCACTATTAGACTTGAGAAAGCACACGCAGTTTCTGCCCTCACATTCAGTACTACATAATATTTGACCCGAGGCTCCTTCCAAGGCATGTTAATTATCGTCATAAAACCCCCGGCCCAGCTAGCCTCCACCTCGACCCCAGCCTTCCCCATTTATTTCCCCGAATTCAGACGCCTCCCCAAGAGGAGTCCAGGAGGGCAAAAATTTCAATATCAATATGGCCAATAATTTGAAAGTTCTGGAATAGAAATATATGAGGTAGCGGGAGTGGGAGTGGTGAGAAGGCTGGTTTTTAGATTGAATTCAGGTCTGAGGCCTGGGATATGATGAATCTGTAATTCACATGCGGCGGCGGAGGCCGTATATAGCCAGCCGGCAGGAGAGAGGAAAAAGTGAGGAAAGCGGTGAAGGAAGAAGATGGTATTGGACCAGAGCTAATTTACGCCTTCCCCCTTCGGCAGAACGTCTCCTTTTACTCCTTACCTTGTTACCACCACCACCACCAGGTCTCGGGCTCCGCAGAAGTTCGACTGGTTCCCTTGACTTCCCAGGAGCAGCGGCCTAGACGAGGCTCTGGAATTGGACCCAGCAGTACCACCGGGTCCCTGGGCCTGAGGTACTTGAGCCCGCTCCCTCCGCTCACTTACGCAGGGAATCAATAGGAGGGACTAAATCAGTGGGAGAACCCGCCGGATTACCATCCTAAAATTGAATCCTTCTCTCATCAAGGACTTCACAATTTGATTTGGGACCTATGAATATTCCATCTCCTTCCCCCTCATTTCCTACAAATATTTAGACTAGGCTTCTCGGAACTCCTCAACTCACTCAATTTGGGCTCAGGTTGTCTAATCGGAGAACCGTCTCCTCTTTCATGCTCACCAACCCGCGCCCTTCTCCCAATCATTGGGCCTAACAGCTAATAAATAAGGGAATTCTAACGAGGGAAACTCATCCAAGTCCAGACATGCCCCGCTTCATTACGGAGGAGGCTCCCGATTAGACTACGGACAGGGCTCTGTCAAGAGAGGCCCGGACATGATTAGGCAGGGGCCCACAGTAGTACATAATGTATCAAGTCCGTAACAAGGTGGATTTGTTGGGGACTTTGGGTAAACTTGGTATCTGTGCCTCGAATCAGGCCCCAATATGCTCCCTCCAACAAGGCTCTAGTGGGTGGAATGAAGAAGAATGGGGAGCGGAGTGAAAGAATGGGTTGCATGTCATGAGAAATGTTGGTACATCAAGAGGGAGTGAGGAGGGCCGAGGAAAGTATCGAAATTGGGGCCTGGGAAGACGAAGTGCTCGGTTTCCAATTCCTGGCATTTCAATATTTCCCTGCCTTCCTCCGCTCCCCAGCGGACCCAGTTGACAAAAGATAAGGAAGCCCTGAGCCAAGCCAAACATCCCGCCACCTAAATCTGTTCCCATTAGCCCCGCCCGTCCCCTCCCTCCCCCGGCAGGCCCAGGCAGGGAACCCTTATTTGTCCCAAGCAGGCCCGAGCCCTGACCCAGGCCCCGCCCTGGTTATGGTAATCGGATCAAAGATCAATATGAAATATCCAGATTTAGGCAAGCCAGGGAGGAGATCAAGAATACATAAAAATTGAGGGAGCCCAATTTGGAGGGAGGGCGGTGAGCGGGAGCCACAAGTAGAGGAGCCGGGAGAGCTAAGGACAGAAGGAAATTGGAAGGCTGAAATTTTATATCCATTTATAAGGAATTTGGGTGAATAAAAGGAAAGTAAAATAAGGATGAGGGAAAGTGGTGTTGTAGAGTTAGGGAGGATCCTAGATCAACTTTTATAGTCTCTTAGGAAAAAGGTTGGGAGCCTCCTATCTCTCTGCCTTTAGTTAGAGGGAGCAGGGGCCGTGGACCCCGAAGTGAGAGTATTGGACATCACATCACATCATGCTCCCTTTGTCCCCCCCTTCCCCAAGAAGTTACTTTGACTCCCTTTCAGGCCCCCGTGTCCTATCCATCCACATCAAAATGTTGAACAAGTGGACATCATGAAACCTTTTCAATCCCATTGAAATGAACTCTTTCCACACAAACACGCCGGGGCTGGCTGACGGGGAGCCTCAATATGCCCCTACATTACAAAGAATTCTAAGGATCCCTTTCAGAAGGCCTACCCCGATCCCATGTCCTTGTCCCCCACTACAAAATGCATCTTATTTCACTCAATATACCCCAAAACAGGCTTAGGGCAAGGGTTCTATGGAAGCCAAAAAATATTTGAACTCCATAGAAAAAGTCCCGGGTTCCCATAGTTCCCATTCTGTCCCCGGCCCGCCGACTCCAACTAATTTCCCTACTTACCTACTAATTTAATTTGCCCTACTAGGCTTCAGCATTAGCCCCTTCGTCCTAACGGAAACACGTAAACACTTTGAGCCAGGCTGCCCTTCACTGAAGAGTAATTAAAAATTCCTAGTAATATTTATCTCGAACAAGATACTGACATCGTGGCTTCCTTATGGCATAAATCATAATGTCAAAGTACAAAACTTCGAAAATTAAATGTCGAAAAGTAGTCCCTCGCTTGCGAACGTTTAATAGCTACCGTATTCCACGGCCCCGGGCGTCGTGCGATTGGTTAGGCCAGACGAGTCGCTAGAGTCCATGCTTAAACATCGCCTAACCTAAATACTCTAGGTTTTCGACACTTCATTCTTCTACATTTTGAACGGGCCCCGACGAATTAACTTAATCTAGCCGAAACTAACTTCAACTAACCTAACCTAAGCAATCCAAATCTAACCTAACCTATTCTAACACAAACTGACTTAATATTAGGTTTCTGAGCAAGTAAAATAATTCCTATCCCGAGAACCAGCACTTAATTTTTAGTAGAAGCCCGTATTTTTTGAGAAGCCATATAAATAAGTCAATAAAGAGTGGGATTGAAGAGGGAGCCGGGAGTTTTTGGGCGAAGGAGATCCCTGGTACTTGTAGTAGTACCTAATCCGTGCAGTGCCTCCGGAATGTATCCAATAATGTATCTTTAGGCGTAAGAGTGCTCTACGGAGTAGGTACATTATCGAGCTTGCTCCAGCCACTTAACAAACTTTATCTCTCGTCTAGCCCTCACCTTTCATTAGGTCGAGTAGCTCGTAGCCCACTAATTGGATAGCGAGGTGCCAGGGGCTAGCTAATTCTACGCAGTGGGGGCCCATGTTACACAGTCTCTACTAAATACATTTCTCTACATCATACTCGAGTAATTCTAGAGGTCCGTCAGTAGCGGTAAATATGTTGACATGGGCGTAGGACTCGTCTCACGGACCTAATCCCACCATTCCGCCTAATGCGTGTGGATCCCCCAAACCTCCGTAAATAAAGGAACAGGGGTAAAAGTAAGACTTACAGCTGCCATTTAGAGGGCTTCCTCCGGTCCTTCCTTCTGTCTCCTCGGAGTCTAAACTTGATTTGTGTACAAGCCCTTTCTCTCCGCGTAAATTAAGTTCTAAGGGGAGGGAGAGAGAGCTCAGGTTACTCTGAAAACATAGACCCGTGAAATTACTCCTGGTCTCGTTTCATTGACAACAAGTTGGGCCCACGCTCGCTCCAGTCATTCACACACGAGATCCCAACTTAAAACAAGGTCCTCAGACGACAAGGTAGGCCAGGCACAGTCACATAAATACCCCGGACCCACAAGTCCTCCACACAAAATAACATTTCCCTATAATTGTTGACTCAGGAGTCGGAGGGGCTGCTGGCCTGTTCCCCAGTTCGAGCGGATTGAGAGGTTGCCTAAAAATAGGGCGGGGGCTGGCTTAAGACGAAACAATAATACCATTAGCGTCCTACCGGAACTCTTCAAGATCCTACTCATATAAGATGGAGCTCGTAGAACCTTTCACAAATAAAATATGGTGGAGGTCTTCCCTTTCCCTCTGTTTATATTTGGTCACAATTGTGGTCTAGCCCCGAGGACCAGGAGTGGAGTGAGTGGATTGAATTCCATATGGACTCCACCAGCCCCGGACCCCGTGTCACTCAAGCTCAGCCTACTTTCCCCTCTCGTGACAAAGCCGATAATGGATTAAGTTCTGACTTGACTTCTGGCCCTGGACCCGTAAAAACAAGCATTTGAGAACGGACGAGGAGTAGGTCTGAAGAACTTTGTTTCCAGAGATCATGAGGAGAGAGACTGGGCCAGGAGCGTCGTGGGGAACCGGTTTCTATACTCCGGCTCTCACCATCAACAACACGGTCCAAATATGCTACTTCGCACTCCAGCGCAAACTCATCCGGAAAACAGGGAAAACTCTGGCAGCCCGGACCAAGGAGCCAGAACCACAAGGAGCCCAAATTCGAGGCAGAAGGAAAAACCGTCCATGGAACCTCCAACCCACTGCCGAAGACCCCGAGGACGGCCTGGCTTACTGGCACTACTAATCCTATGTACTACCTATCCTAATTACCCCTAGTTAGGGACCAACTTTCTCCAGGGCCCATATCATTATTATAAGGAGCAGGTACTTCCCGATCACCGGCCGCTCTCTCAATGGCTAAAATAGACATTTTGTCAACCCGTAATTTAGGATAGGGGGCCCCCTTTGGAGTCTAATCGTTCCGGTCCCAGCCATAGTCTCTTCTTAATAAAATGCCTCTCACATGGATGGGGATGGAGGGAGAAAGGCTGGCTAAGGAAACAAAACTTTTTGGGTTCCGCTTCCCATCATCATCATTAGGGATTGGGGTAATGAATAAATATACCACAGGATCCGGGATCCCCACTCTATGCTTATTAGGACCTAAATAGAGTACTTTTACCCATGAATGGATAACTATAATAGTCCCCTCTCGGTTGGGCGGAGGAGGAGGACGGGGACTCGGGGATAATGTATGGATATGGAGATGAGGAGCACGAACTGGGAAATTATGATTTCATGAATCCTTGCTCTGAGGAATACATGACTTTGCTTTCAAAGGTAACGCCAAATTAGAGGACTCAAATATGATGACAAATGCAGGAGGGCCCGACTTATTTAAATTCTCCACTTTCCCTGTACTTGCTTAACCCGACAAGGCGAGAGGGTTACGGGGCCTTTCACTCCACATTACAAAGACAAAGCTTTCCTGTTATGACACCTAAAGGAGTCTCAAGCCTCACGCTTAAGATTCCTTAGTCTCTCCAAGGAAATTATTCCCCTTCCCCACAAAGCTAAGATTAATTCTGCTTGTGCTCAGGTTTCGGTATTCAAAATTATATTTACCTCGTTCTGTAACCATTGAGCCAATTTTCTTGAGGATAGTGAGTGCAGTTTTAAAACCTAGAAGTCAGTATTTGTGGTGCCCGGACTGTTGCTCAATTTTCTTTTATCAATGCTCGAACTTTGTTCGAGAACATTCTGATCCACGAGCACTTTTATCGAACTACCTGTTGGTAAACCAAGCTTAACTTTAACTGTTCTTTTATCGACAAATATTTAGCAATAGCAACGTGTCATGTATCGATTTTCTTTAAAATACTCATAGAATCAGGTTAGCTTAACCATCATGAAGGTAGGTCGTGGCGAATTAGTAGTTTGGGTAGCTTTCTAATCTGAAAATGTAAATATGAATTTATAAAATGTAAACTAAAACCTAATTTCAGTAGCGCGGGACCAGAGTGTGTACAGTGAAGAGAAACATGAAATCAGAAGACGTTTAGAAAACTGGAAATTTTAAGCAAAACGCAACCAAAGTGTTGCCAACCTGCTTTCAGCTGCTGGAGACCGTAAGGTGTAAATAAAATGAGCACGAACTCCAAAAAAGGCAAGCACATGCGTGACTTGTGAAACTGCTACAACAGTAAACGTTTCCGGCAATTCTTTGGATAACTACTTAACAAAACTGTCCGAAACTTAAACGTTTCCATAAGTTCACATGCGTTTCAACAGCTTGATCTGAACTATATTGTATGCGTGTGCGTTGTGTCAGAATTCACATATGAGCCATGTTCTACTCGAAGGTTAGGTTGTGCACTTGGGATTTCTATATACAGACATACATTTAATAGTGTTACAGAATAGAACAGCCTGGCTGATTGGTTATACGAAGTGTTTACGTAATGCGCGCACCGCTTTGGCTTCTCATTCGAAGCGAGAGCGCTACAACTAACCGTTCCTTTTATATGAATCTGGTACTGGTCCCGAATTGTGTGACGGACGGAAGGAGAGACAGGCAAGATCATCCCATAAGTCCTTTTTCCCAAAAAGATACCTGTGGGGAGATCGAGCATGTGAACTATTTCGGCCAATTTTACTCGATAAGAAAGCTGTCGATAATAATCCGAATTGATCAAAAATACACGAAATGAAAAGGTGAAGTGTCCATCGATAACAAAATTGAGCAGGAGTCCGCACAAGGTATTACTAAGCTTGGTTCCAGACTTAATACAGACGTTCCAGAAAAAATACTATGGATTGGTCCAAGTCCAAAGGACGTCAAAGGTAGCTCTGAAATTCCCCAGGCAGGAACGGAAGGGCTTGGTTAACCAATCACAAATTACTTCATATCAAAGCCGTGAACAGAGGGCTCGTATTCGTGTGAGGACCAGCCTAGCATAAATCCGTCAACTACTGTACCTGCCTCTGCCAGGCGGATCATAATCTGCCCGTGACTCGGCACATAAGATATGCCGTATAGAGGGGAGCCAGGACTTTGGAGTAATCAGGTCGTAATGGGAAAGAGCAATCAACTAGCAGGAGCTCTTCCCTCAACCACACTAATTCTGTGTACAGACTCCGGAGCCTAAAGACCCTTTTATCATAGGAGGAGACATGGTGCTGTGGGCATTGTTTTAGTTAAAGAATCAGTTGATTAAACATCAACTAGAATGCATGAGGACCAGGGATTGACTCTCCCCTCCCCTCCGCCCGCCTAATAGATTGGCCTGGCGGGCTGACAGTATTAATGCTAGGCCGAGAGACGGGATCCGTCCGACTCCTAATCCCTTCATGACCCAGAGAATCATGCTGAGACTGACAATGAAAAGTGTCATTTTTACTCAAAACACTCCTGACACCCTTTCAGCCTTTCTGACTTTCTGCCCAGACCCGCCAGCAGGCCTCGGAGTCTTGGGAGAAAAAGTGAGACTCTCTGCTTAATCCCAAAGAGAAACACATAGGAGCCCAAATGGGGGGGACAACATAATTTCCTTCCTTCTCTCGGCCTACAATATATCAGGCTCATTTAATGTACTGGTGCCACTGGTGACAATCCATAGAAATGTCTTCAGGTGAGTATTTCACTTCCCGCCTCACACAGGCACACAATAGAGCCTCGAACTTTTATGACATTTTGCTTTCTTCTCGGCCAAGAAGGGAATGCGGCTCCATTTCACGAATGAACTCTCAAAAACAGTCCCTCATGACACGGCCTTTCTCTCCAGGACTTTTTTAATAGGACCATTTAGGAGAAAGGAGTTTCCCCGCCTAAAAGGCCTGACCCTTCTCCTCCTGCCTACTCATACTCACCAATGAAATGTGCGTGTAGGCTACGTAAATAAGGACTCTGGTTGGGCTTGGGGACGACAGGGGAATCCAATCTACACCCCAGCCTAACTGCCCATTACTACAAATCCAGTCCCTGGGCTCGTGGGAGGGAACTTAGGCCTGCCTAACTTTTAAAAAATGCTTTGGATTTGAATAAGTAATTCCCTGAGAGCGGGGGTAATTTGACTGCATAAGAAGATCTACTGGTAAGGAGTGAGACAGGAGAATAAATAGGCGGCTACAAACTTTGGTCTCCTCTTCTCGGGAGAGGGAAGGCTGGGCCTGAATAAGAAAAACTTGAATTGCATCAAGCCAAAGGGGAAAAACAACCGGAGGCGTGTACAGCATATTTGAGCACTACTAGGAGAAACTTGGTATTATTTTGAATTCGGCTCCTACTTTCCTCATCTCCCTTCTCAGCTCACCTACCCGAGCCCTCTTACAATGATATATGCAAGGGTAAGTATTGAGAATTTTGAGGTCCATCATCCCTCCGCCGAAAACATTCAGCCGGTCTCTACTACCACTATGCCTGATCAATATTTCAATCTATTTATTGTTTTAGGACAGAACTATCCCCTCCTCCAAAATTGGTCCACATCCTCGGCGGGGAAACCCAAGTAAGAAAGACCGGGCATGTTGTCCCACGGGGGAATTCCGACCGAAAAGGGCCTCTCCGCCTTCCAGAACATCAGGAAAAATGTCATGGAGCCGAGCCTCCCAAAATATATAAACGGGCATTATTCCTAGGCCCATGCTTATCTCACTCCTTTACCTCGATCCGGCACCTGAGCTTCCTCGGGTTCTTCGGGTAGAGGAAGGACGGGTGCGGGTGGGGCAATAAGTGTGGTCCTACATTTATTTCCCACAAGGCCCAATATATCCCCCCATCCAATCCGCCCTACCCAACTTATGGGTGCTATAGGAGAGAGACAAGAACAACATACACAAGCTTTCTCCCAATAATACTAAAATATAAATTGATCGTGGGCCTGTAATTCCGTGTAGGCCGTGGCTGGCCTACCTTTTAAAAAACTTTCCTCATGCTCTGCACCTCCGCAGTTATGCCCTCCCAAAACTGATCCTGACACTAATAGTTGGGAGGCATCTATTTCCCGGGCCCGAGTTGGGCCGGGCACGCATGCAAAAAATTGCACATATCCATCTTCATAAAAAGCGGGAGAGGGAATTCCGGAGGCCCTTTATCCAACAACACTTACGGCTCGGAAAGCTAGGACTAAGTAAGTAATTCCTTTTATTAGTTTCTCAATTATTAATTACTTAACAAAGGGCCGAGGCCCCGTATGAATAATTTTACCATATCGGCCAGACAATGGGCCGGAGGTTCTCATTATTATTCAAAAACGAAACATTCCCCGAGACCCCGATCCAAGGAAGAGATACGACCGGAAGACTCCAAATTCTTCTCCAGAACTTTCCCAGAACTTCCCCGATAATAAGAAGGAGATAAAGTTGGGACGCTCTAACACGGCCCAACTCCAAGCCAGCCCCACTCCACTCTCATCTTCTTGTCAGCCTAAAGACTAGACTTATGGTTTTGTGGGGGAGCGTATTACCTTTAACGAGCTCAGATTAAGTGTTGGTGCTTTAAAAATAAGTACAAGATGTCACAGGGCTCCGGGTGCGGACTGCCTACCTAAATTAGGGAACTTAAATAATAAATCAGAGGAGGGAGCGCCGAGGAGTGAAAAGAGAAACAGGAGCAAGCGCCTCCTTCCCCATGCAGGAATTTCATTTTAGCCCGTAAATAGTTATCAAGACTTTCGTAGTAGTTTGATTTATACTTTCACTTTCATGTAACATTAAGAACCCCGAACCGCAGAATGATTAAGAGTGAAGTTGGTTGTAATAGGAACGGGAAGATCTGTCGAGTCCTCATGTTCCCTTCCTCCTCCTCCGGCTCCAGGGAAGGCAGACCTGAGTTAGTAGTATATTTGAAAAGCTGTAAATCTTGTTCGATGTCACTGTTGCTGACAGTCCTTCCATGATGTACCAATCTAAGGGATCCATCCATCCGTCCCTCCTACCCCTCTCCCGCCTCCGCTCAAACTCTAAGTCCTCAACTTCCAAAATGTTATTTCAGAACTAAGTATTTCAGTAACGAAGTAATTAACAAGGTTCTCCCAGTCAGACGCGAGAGAGCTAATTGAACCCTCTCCCGACTATAAGCACCCAGCCCCTCCGCCCCACCAAGAAATGGAAGATAAACTTAGGCCAACCTTCTCAAATCCTGCAGCCCATATTCAAACGTAGTATCTACAAACTACCTCATATACTCCTCTCATAGAACTTTGAACGGCACTCCGAATTGGGGAAAGTAAACGGAGATCCGCAAATACAATAATAAGCCTAGACTAATCGGACGAAGACCAAGATAAAGCAAATGCAAAAGTGGAAAGTGTGTCATTTACATTAGTACCTACGTTTGTTTGAGGGAGTGTATCCTAAATTGGATTAACGCTGAATTGAATGCACATGCCAATGAGTAAAAAATAAAAATTGGAAATGCTTAGGATGCTTAACAAAGCTGTGTAATATTGTACGTAATTCTTGTATATTTCATTAGATGATGTCGAATTCGGGAAGTTAGGTAACACGGCACTTACATATTTTAGAGAAGCACCAAAATCTTCCACTCAACTAACCTAATAACGAGATAGGGAAATAGCTTCGCTAACAAGAACCCTGTAATCAATGCCCTGGGGAAATAAGGGAACCCTTCCTGCCCTGCTTCACTCCCCCACATTTCCTCGGATCCGTGACTCTGTTCGTTGGGTCCGCAAACTAGCGGTTCCGGCCCGGACCTGACACCAGGACAGGCTTCCATGAAAACTTATAGACCACAAGCAATATGGTGAAAGTGTCATAGGCCAGCCTAGCTCAGCAGCGTAGTAGGAGGGAAAAGTGATACGTGCAGAATGAGCAATTTTAAATTGTGTCAAGCCTCAAAATTGGGGATAGAGTGATCCGTTGCTCGAAGTTGGGCTCTGGTTAGGACCCTAGTAGTCAATGTACAAGTGAGTGCGGGTGACCAGGACCTGGGTCATTAATCAGGCGGTCCGCCGAGAGCAGGAACTTATTTACTGAGCTCCGAGTCGATTAATTGAGCTGGTTGGGTGAGAGAAGGGGAGGGTGCATATTTGTCAGGGAACTTTCCTGTCCCAAGACACCCTATAAATTCTGTTACTTAACGCCAATAAGCCCTTCCAGCATCTTAGAAAAGTTTATACACAAGTCCCGAGTTTAGACACATCACATATCATGGGAGAGCTACTTAGTTTCCCCATTCCCAACCAACAACTCATTTTTAGTAGACCTCTCCCTCCTCATATCATCTCCAGACAGTCTCATTTTACTCCACACTACTTTCTTCATCATTAATTTCCCCAGCTCATGGGAGGACCCTGATAAGGGCACAGGACTTAATGTCTAGGCTCACTCAACCCTTCCGCTCACAATATGGTCCAGGACCAGGTCCTTCAGGGACCCCCCTCAGTCTCCCTACAGAGCCAAATCAAGGGGAAGCATGTTGAGGGGCGTGAGGGGCTTCCCATACTTCCCTCAGCGCAAATAAGTGTAAATAGTAGAATAAATGTTGGACCTAATGGGAAGTTAGGGGGAGGGAGGGAAGGGCTGAAAGTCTCATCCAAAGCACATCAGCTCTCAAAATTGATTCAGAGCCATTGAACCATATTCCAAATGCGGAAAAAGCCGAGGCGCGTGATCATCATCTCTCTCCCATATTATTTTCTCAGGGAAAATCATGATGCGTTATTACTTTCCCATTATTGCACGACTCAAAAACATGAAGAGGTTTCCTCGGAATGGGAAAGGAGGGACGAGTTGGAGCCCTCCACGAGACAAGCATGGAAGAAACAGTTGACAACGGGGCCTCGTCGGAACACACCGCAACCCACACTCCATACAAACGGGAAAGGAAAGGGGGAAAAAAACGAGAAATACATATTGGATTGCACGTCGAGCTGGAACCGAATTTTTCCCGTCACAGCCCTCTCTCTCCGGCCAAGGGAAAGTAAGAGAGAGATTTCAAAATGGAAAACGATTCACCGACCAATTTTTTGTCATCAATCCCTTAGCCTACTAGCACTAGCCTAACTGGGCCTCCTGATCTTCAGACCAAAACTCGTTATGCTCGCAACCAGCTTGCCCCCTACCACTGCACTACCACTAGTAGAACTACGCTCTCTTCAGTCAACCAAAGTTATGGATCAGCCTCCAGGACCACGCTCAACCTCTTCACACATAACAACACGGGCCAAACACCACCGAAAGATCCAATGATACTGAGAGCCCTCCTATTCAACTGACTTTTGGCTTCTGGAGGACATGACTGGAGAAAGGAGACTCAGCCAGTTAGCGGCAGTAGCCTGGCTCACAAGAAAAAAAAGCCCCTCGAACTCTGAATCAAAATGGACCTGTATACTTGCTCACCACGAGTTGAAAGGGAGGAGGAATGTCGAGTATATTCTAAATCAAAAACTGCAAATCTTGACTAAGAAAGCTGTAGTGTTTGGCGTCCTTCGTTCTACAGATCCATTAAAAGAGCTACAACTTCCAAATCTTACCTAACCAAAAATAATTTAACCTAGCCTAGACTTAGCGTTGTGATCCTTGGCGAGAATCACCAGTTATATACCCAAAATCCAGTATTATTTTGGGTGACATAATTTGGGTATAATGGTGTATGTACAATACATTGACGCTTTTCGTAAACTGTGTCTCTACCCTAATTCTGCACCTGGACTGTGAGCAGTCAACGCTGTTAGGGTGATTATAGAGATTAAAGCATTATTATAGGCCTACTGAGTAAATTATTGATTCCGCCTCCCTGAGCCTGGACCCCAATATATGTACTTATAACCGAGAGGAAGGCGGAGTAAGACAAGGAGGGTGCTGAGAAATATTTCAGTTCGGTATCCGTCCTTAAACGCTTAGACCTTCCCGCATTCTTCTAATAGGCCTCGAACTTCTACATAGTTACTAGATGAATAAGGGAACTTTTCATTATTTTGAAAGCAAAGTCTGGTTAGTTTCTCCCATTACTATTACAGAGCTTTTCTTTCACTTAACTTGTAAATGACTTCCCCGGCTCTCCTCCCTCCCAACTTCGACGCATAAAAAGAAAATTATAGGCGGGCTGCCCAGCACAATTTGAGAAGTGAGGCAGAGGAGGTCTAGTTTCCCCGATGTCCAAATCCCTTTTTTATTAAGTTATTCCAGTATATCTCCCTCCCTCCTCAAACTGTCACTCAACGGCGGAGGAACCGGAGCACTCGTATCGCAAATCCAGGGAAATGCGGCCCAAACTGTCCATCTGACTCCCTAAGCCCAAATAACATTTGCCATTTTGGCCCGGGAGAGACTGTTGTAAAAAGTCTGGAAATATTCGGAGGAGGACTTTCCAAATCCGCTCACTACACGCCTCAGCAGTTGTAAGAGGGAATTAAAAATGTAATACTTAGCCGAGGTATGTATGTAGGTTGTAGCCGAGGCCGCTGGAGCCTACGGAGCCCGCTGGCAAGGAAATCCCAATGATGAGCTTAGGAAGTGCGTATGAAAGCGGGAAGATTTATATTACTTTTATTCCATTGTTCTAGCTCCAGCTAGCTCTCCTACTCTATTACTTTTTTCTCGAGCTAAAAGGACACGGAAAAGAAATACGGCTAGGAATATGAAAAGTTTTAGTAGACAGTAGTAGACAGTAGTAGACTGGAGCAATACACCCAATCCGATTATCTTTCCCAGAAAGGGATCCCTGGCTGGCAGGAGAGCCTGTTTTCATTTCCCCGAGTCCGGGATTTAAAGTCATCACATCACAAGTTTCCACGTGGAGAGATGTGAATGGGAACGGGCTTCACAATGTCTCCAGCTCCTGCCCGCAATAAAGTCTTCCCAGTACCTGCCTTGGAATGAGACCATCATCAGGCCCGAAAAGAGTCCTCTTAAGTACCCTGAATGTAAATTTCTGTATCCTTGGAGAGATCCTCTTATGGCGCCCACCACCGTCTCAGCCCACTCTGATATTTTTATGTCCCCCTTTATGCTCTGAAAAATGAAGGTGGTTGGGCGGGAAGACGTTTCTGCAGTCCCTCCAGACCGCCCATACTACTAAGCAGACTCACAACTAGGCCCACGGCCCATTTCTTGCCAAAAATAAGGATGAAAGGGAGGCAAACTCCGGTCCCGTCCCCACCCGTACTCTTTTTTAATTATATTGTGAGCTTACGTGTGAAATATTTTGTCAGCTAAAGATCAGAGAGTCGGAAAATATGAACGGGCCTACGTCCCGCTAATTTACTTCTCCCTTCCAATTATAAATTCCCATATTGCACGGGCGGAACATTGGGGACTACGTTATATTTAAAGAGGGTAGCCCAGTCTGTATATATTTATTTACTCATACGTACCTTGGTAGATGTTTCCCGGGCCGGAGTTACGATATGCAAATTTCATGTTCATGACTATAATGGTGTACAATAATTCATCTTCCAAACTGACATTATCGTTCACATACACACCAAAAGCCAAAGAGGAGGCTTTATTATGCTACATCCCTCACCTTAACTTCCCTGAATAGGGCTGTAGGCTGGAAAATGAAAAATAAGAAGGCCTACACGCACTATATAATAATTTAATACTACTATATGCATATGCACAGGATATACTCAGGGCTAATGGGAAATAAAAAAGTGCTTATTCTCCTCTTCGACTCTAAACACTGATTTAGGATGACAACCTGAGGAATATAAATGCCGACAACTACCTCCGACGCGACCCCCTCTCAGAGGCAAGATAAAAAGGAGATACATCAGCAAGTCCGGGAATTAATTAAATGTCGCCTACGTGGAAATTATGGAGCCCGAATCCGGAGCAGGAACTTTAGAGACTACATATACGAATGGGGAGTGCTAGGGGAACTTCTCCATAGGACGACTCCCATTTTTACTCTGTAAATAGACCAAAGCTATCCCCGTGCTTTCTCCGTACAAGAATATTGATAAAAATAAGCTTATTAAATGTTTCCAGGCTACGCACATATTCGGAAGAATATAAATAGTAGATACCTACTACTTCTTGAGCATACAAGAATCTCATACTGCATACTCGGATCATCTAGGGCTCCGCATCGGTCGGTCCACGGACCGGACCGACCGGACGGTCCGGTCCGGCTGTTTCATAGGACTGAATATTTCGGTCGGTCCACGGTCCGGTCCGGTCTGAAGTATTGGCCCGACCGTCAATCGGACCGGACCGACCGAAA
>JAQFZY010000744.1:0-22038 GCA_034696285.1 Hypogastrura burkilli | reverse complement strand
TCTTAAAATTAAATATCTAAGAATTCCATTATTGATCTTTTAGTCACTGTAAAATTCTAATAAAAAGAATAAGAGTCCCGGGGACCACTCTGGACCATTATCACTACGCTACTGAACTCTCACCTTTCAATAAAAGGAACTGGAATAGGAAATCAAACAATGTTATTAAGGTTATTAGTTTTATCAGTTTTGGAAAGTTGAATTCTGTTTGGAATGCTGCAATTAAAGGAGCCAAGTATTTACTTCTTATTTTCGCTATGTCGCATGGGAATTAACTGTAAATATTTATGTCCTTCAGACATCCAGAAATTTATCTCTATTAAGAATACTAACTACCGTTTTAGACTCTCTCTTACACTAGAGTCCATCTGTGATGGGAACCTTCATATTGCATTTATCTGTTTTCTATTTAAGCTTCGAGCCAACATACCATTAGCTCCCTTCTCTTTCCCTTAAGGTTATAGGTATAATCTGTAATTATATTTTGAGGCAGAAGTTGTTCATCGTGTCAGTTCGAATTCTGAGACCGACTAAAAACAGCGGGTCGTGTGCTCAAATTATTCCACTCTCTACTGTTTAGTACAATAAAGTCCACGTATTGTGTTTTGAGAAAAGAGAGCGAACTGCTCTGTGTACTACCTGCACACATCGTCAATTGTGTTATCTCGCTATCCACATATTCAGCTATGTAGTTAAGAGTTAGCAGATTCCTTAACGTCGAAGGAAAGTTAGTGAGGGATTCTGCCCAGACATTGGTCCAAAAAAACGAATTGACCCAACCTGGTGGTGACTCAGTTTAATGGCGGAGAACAGTGATAGGGATTTTAGTGAGAGTGGTGCGGCAGCAGCAGGTCAGGTCAAATGTGCAAAGGCGAGATCGAGCGTTAGCAGTTCAGTGACTAATAGTGTAAGGCTCGAACTTCAACGAGTGGTTAATGATCCTCAAAAAGATGGGAGTCAACCTACGTCCGTTTAGCATGCACCGGCATCAGGGATTATCACTTTTGGGATTAATGCAGAGGTAACTGACAGTCAAGTTTCTGTAAACAAAGCACTATATATGGCATCAAGTGTTTTTGGATCTGGAGTTCCAGCTCAGCGTCTTTTTAGAATTATTCAGCCACCAGCCTCGGTTCGTGTGATTACTTCCTCTCCAGTAAATACAAGGCTGCCAGTTGTAACTCCAGCATCAGTCCAGCCGTCATCCTCAGCAGCAGTCCTACGGCCCTCATGTTTTGGGCCGCCCATCCAATTGAATCCAATGATGTCTGGATCTAATTTAAATCCTTTTACTGGTCTAATTAGTTCAGGAAACCAACAAACGACCTTGTCCGGAGCCCTTTCGTCGTATGCCATTTATTCGACACCTGGGATTCCGCACATTGTCTCACATTCCTGACATCGTCGGCAGCGAGCGGATCTATGCCACAACTAGTACAGAATGACGTGGCACTCATCAATCTACAACAAACGGAACGTATATGAATACTATGCTCGAAATTCAATCGCAGCAAACATGTGCCCTAAGCCATCAGGTTCAACAACAAAATGAGACGGTCCTAGCTCTAGCAAAAATGAAGCCTCCGCGTGATTCACCGAATTTCTGGTGTGAGCCTGACCAATAGCCAGGCTTCCTGGCGGACTACGAAGTCAACTGAGGTTCATAAGATCAGTAATGTGGACAACCGCTTCCGGCTGAGGAAGGCACTAAAAGGTCCAGCAATCGCCGCGATCCATTCTCTCCTTGTACACCCAGACAACGTAGGCCGAGTAATTCCAACTTTAAAGATGAGGTTTGGGAGGATCGATTACATCATTGAGCTCAGTGAGAAGACCCAGCTCCGCAAAAAGATGAGACAAGATCGATCCAAGCAAATTATCGAGTTTTCGAAAAAAGTAGAATCTAGCAACAACAATCGAGCACCTAAATCAACCTGCCCCTCTTTCTAATCCTCAACTGATCAAACAGTTCGTTGACAAGCTGCCACCCACTACAAAAAAAGATTAGGCGAAGAGCATCCGAGGCCAGCAGGAAGGAGTCACTCTCCGTCAGTTTGCAGATTGGATTCTTGAAGAGGCCACCGACCTTACCCTAACCAGCGGTCACAATTCCATCAAATGAGGTACGAGAGGCGAGAGGACAATCAACGAGTGTACTTAACCAAGGAGGTAAAGAATGGAAAGAAGGCCTGCTCATTCTGCAACAAAGAGAATCATGATATCAACAAATGCTACTTCTTTAAGGCCTATGTATACTTCACTTTGGATTTTTTCTCTCATTCTTCTTTGCTTTTGCTCTCACTCTCCTCTCCTCCCTCCCTACTTTCAGGCATTTACACTGTTTGATGATTGTAGAATGAGCACGCGCATTTCCAGCATGTGACCCACAATCCTGGTAACTTCCGTAGCCTACAAAATTCAAATAATTATTGTTTACATAATATTATCTGAGACGCGGGAGGCAAGATTATTTTAGTTAATTATTGAAATAATTCGCAATGGAATTGGAATTGTTGGCTATTGCTTTGTCATTTTACTATTAGTACCGGAAGAGAAAACGGGTGCGTAGAGTGTATGTACGTCCGATTTTGAAGCGGGGGAGAAGACTGGAAAAGATGACCCTCGTCAAAGAAATGAAGAGGGATCCAGAATACCACTTTAAATATTTCAGGTAATACTTATAAAAGTGTGACATGGACATAAAACTATTCTGTGTCCTAAGTGTATAACCATGTGCTACTGAGCTTCTCAGATATTACACCTGTATTTAGAACATTTTTTACTATTTTTCAGAATGACCCGGGAAAGCTTCGAGAAAATTCTGGCGCGTATTACACCCCTTATCAATCACAAGCGCACACATCTCTGCCCTATTGATGTAGAAGAAAGATTAGCGTTAACCCTTAGGTAATATTCATCTATTATAAAATTATAACAGACTCTAGGCTGAAAGCACGATTCCAGACGTATTTCTCACCCTACGCCTACCAAAAAGATGACCAATCCGGTGACCAAGTTTAGTTAATCAGATTTTTAGGGTCAAGGGGTCAGGACATATAGGCCAAAAACATGACCCCTAGCAACGAATATTTTTTACCTTTGATTACATTTTTGAGAAATCCTGAAGGAATTTGTTGACACTTTTATATCCGGCATAGCTCATAACAACCGGAGCCAGCATACACAAATTCCAGCAACACGGCACTAGCATCCCAATTTGTAGGCTATAAAGTAATTCGTTTAAACTGTCTTGCTAACACCATACCATCTTTAGAGTTAGGTAATCGATTTATTTACTAAACGAAATATTTGTACTAATTTGTTCCAAGCAAAGCGCCAACCTCGCTAAGCGGTGGAGCCGCGTGCGCAAGTATAAGACACGAGCCGAAGGCGAGGTCGTTACTTGTATTTAACTAATATTACTGAGAAAATCTTATTCTTCTACTGAATCTACAGCTGGATCCGTAACTGAAACCGAACTTACTATTGCTTAGGTATTTAACGGGCGGAAGTTCTCAAGTCAGTATGGGTTTCAACTATCGAGTATCTCCTTCGTCCGTGAACCGAATTGTTCGAGAGGTGCTAGAAGCAATCTGGACATCAATGGTTAAGGATTATCTCCCATCACCAACCGTCGATGATTATGTTCGATTCGCCGGGAAATACTCCGAACTGTGGAATTTCCCGAACTGTATTGGTAGCATTGATGGAAAACACGTCAAAATTCAATGCCCAAGTAATACTGGGTCACACCATTTTAACTAGAAAGTATTTTTCTCCATCGTGTTACTGGCAATAGCTGATGCGAAATATAAGTTCACGGTCGTTGATATCGGTTCAAAAGGTTCGCAGTTAGATAGTGGGATATTCGGGAATTCAACTCTTGGTCGTAAGCTCTACTCGAACAAACTACATCTACCAGATCTAGTAGCTCTTCCGGGTAATAGCAACAAAATGCCGTATGTGTTCATTGGGGATGACGCTTTTCCGTTAACTGAAAATGTACTCCGAACATATCCCGGAAAGTCTACAAACGAATCCGAGAAAACATTTAACTACCGACTTTCAAGAGCTAGACGTGTGGTAGAAAACGCTTTTGGAATTTGGGCAGCTCAGTTCCGCATATGTCATACAACATTACACGCGAATTTGGATTTAGTATTTTGATCTAATTGAAAAAGGAACTGTTTCGCTCCACAACTTTTTTATGGACAAAAATGATTTTGCGGGTATTACAGCGGACAATGAGGATTCAAGTGGCTCAAGAATTAACGAAAGTTGGAGAAGTGTGGCTGGTAATTTCAACGGCTTGAATGACACAGCAAGATTTGGCACAAACAACAGGACTACATTGGCCGAAATTGTGAGGAATACATTCAAATCCTACTTCATGTTGAACGTGGGATCTGTCCCTTGGCAAGAGGCTTCAATATATAAGTGATCAGTTTATTGCATAGTATTGTAAGGAGTGTAGATATGCATTATAGTTATACAAGTTACTAGCACCTATTGTAAAGTTGAATGTAATGAGTGAATATGTACAACAGTAGCTACTATCGGTTGTAATTATTGTGGCTATGTGGTATACTGTATTACTGTTACAAAGTCTTGCTTTGACTAGCCAAACAAGCAAGCGCTAGCACGAAACGACATGCTACGTCTTCTAATTATTTCTACGGTGTATAGGCCATGGGTTTGCTTGTTTTTGTGGAGCTGTTAGTAATGGTGGTCCACGCACCATAGAAAAAATTTAAACATTAGTGTTTGTAGTTAGTCGTTCCGGGTTTGCGCGGGCTTGTAAAGCTGGTGTTATATATATTGATTCTAGTTTTGTTTTTAATAATAAACTTTACTCGAATTCAGCTGCCAACAAAAGTTTCAAATGTCAATTTTTAATTTAGCTAGCTTCTTAGGGTTCTTCGTTCCAATTCGTCGGAGAGGGGGGCAGAAACTTGAACAATATTTCTCAAATTCATCTTGCTTGCCTTGGACCATTTTCAAAGTTTCCGTCATTGCGTCCTCAAATGGAGACTGTATCAGCCGTCTGCGCTTAGTTCCCTAATCATAGTGGAGACGAATATATTTACTGTATTAACTCGATGCTAGTACTTTAACTAATACTATAACTAATGCTATATATAACTCAATGCTAGTAGGCGTATGCCATAGTTAAGGCAAAGGCAATTTTTTACCACATTTGTTACATACTTATTACATTTACTTACTGTAGTGATACGAGTCTGTTGTGGTAAGGGACGACTTGTACTTGCAGGGGGTAGATTGGTATCGACAGCAAGAACAGGAACAGGGGAGTCATCGAGTCCATACGCTTGCACTCCGTCTTCAAGGTCATCATCATCTTCAGGGTCGAAATTGTCCAAACCGTCTGCATTCATTGGTGTAATGTCAATGTCATCTTCTACTTTTGTATCTTCAGGTTCGATGTTTGAGTAAGTTCTAGGTGCGTCACAGAAAATAAAACGTCACAGAAAACCTATTTGGTTCAATTTGTAAGTTATTACTTTCTTGGTACCACGGTGTCCGATAAAAATTTCATCGCATCCGAATGTCGGAAGAAAGGAGTCCTTTGCCGCCCTGTTCCGGTAGGGTTGGTTGAACGACTTAAGTAAGATAAGTACTGAGAGCGCAAACTGGACCACAGATTTGAACAGTACTTCCATTTTGTGACGCTTTCATAATCTAGGAAAAAGGTAATGTAATATACTGTTAGTAATAAAGTATTAAGTTATTTAAGTGATTTACTAATACAAGTGATTCTCTTACCTTGAACTCCCAGGACGTCTGCAATTTCTGTCCAACGGGTCTGTTTTAATTGCGTGTTTTTGTATAATGATGATTTTAAGTCGTACAGTTCTACTTTTCCGTGCACAAGTATGATAAGCTGTTCCTCAGTTGCGTATTTGTTCAGAAGCGTGTTTGGGTTGAGAACTTGACCCGGAGTCTTATGGGGTGCCATTTTACCAATATTTTCTTCAATGTACCACAGCGGCTTTCAGTTAACTTAGTATAGTCACTACTTTGTAATAGTACTGTTGAAACTGCCTGGACAGTATATCACCTTTAAAAAATTTAAAAAAGAAAAAGAAACACAACTGAAGCTCTAAAGTTGGCTCGGGATCATGAGCTTCCCTTCCTCTTCACTCGCCTGGTTTTTGAACCAGATTCAACTCACGAGAAAAGTAGTTTTGCTTTGCTCCGCCCCTAAGTGACAGCAGGGTTGAGAGAAAGAGAAGTATAAATGGGCATATTCCTCCCAGCAAGGGAAGAAGAGTGGAGAGGAGAGCGAAGAGCACAGCAAAAAGAGAAGTATACATGCTACTTTAAGAAAAGGACTCTAGAGGAGAGGCTGGCGTGGATCCAGGAGAAGAGGCTTTGCCTCAAGTGCATACGATCAATCCCGACAATGCTAGACCAAAGTCAGATGTGAGAAGACGGGATGTAGTAAGCCTCACTACACCCTTCTATATCCCAAATCAGCCGGACCGGTTCAAGATCCAGATGAGGGGTAGCACGTAGCGTCAAGATTTGTGGAGCACGTTCAAAGCTCTAACTATATCCTCAAGATCCTGCCTGTAACCCTTACAGGCCCATACCGCTCCATGCACGCCTACGCTCACATAGACGGAGAATCTACAGCAACAGTGATAAATCAAAGTGTTACGGACTTCCTTGTAGCAACAGGTACACCAAGTACCATGAAGGTCAGATGAATAGACAAAGAATCAACCTGGATCAATTCAAGAAACGTCTCCCTTGCAATCAAAGGCCAGCTTGAAGATGTCAATTACAACTCAGCAACGTAAGAACTGTACCTGACTTGAGGTTGCCTTCTCTTCATTACTTCCTTTCTACTTCATCTGGCAAGTGCGGGCATCCTATGCTCAATTCTGGTAGTGTGTATAGTCTATTTAAGTATGTAGCCAATTAGCGTTGTCTATACTCAAATGGAACTTTCATCTCTCAGATTGTCTTTTGGACGAACGGGTACAATGGACTGGAAATGGATATCGGGCTTTGTATCGTCGCCAACCCTCCTGTTGTGGCTTCGACCTTCGTCATATTCATTGCGTCCGTAGAAGAATTCATTTCCTCTAGGCCTAATCCAATACTCCTTTAAAAACGATTTATATTTGGAACAGCAACAATAACATATTTGGTCCAGGGCGCCATATCCCTTCTGGAATACGCTGGTTCACGTAGAGCCGAGCCTGGAAGTCGTCAAGGTAAGAAAATTGGTTGCGGTTTCCTTGGCTAAAATCTGTATAATGTGCTCAAAATAATGCAACTCTCAGTAGAACATAATAACTTGAACATGACTCATCTATTCAGGAATTATAGTGCGCGCAATTTTGCGTAACCTTTAAATTAAGAACCGTTGTATGAACGATTTGGATCTAATACTAATGTTAATGCAAAGTATTCCGTATGTTAGATTTCAGTTGATAGGGATGAGGAGACCTAGCATATTCACGTGCTGATGCTTCTTTGTCAACTGATTCTTCCCTTTGCGCTCCGCCCACTCTGAGTCACCTCCTCCTGTCTTACGAGCACATGAATCAGATCTATAAACTCCGCAAAAACGTATATAGCTAACGTTGTACTACACTTAATAATTCAACGGCATCATCTTTTACTTCGTCGTATGTACAGGCCCGCCAAGTAAATCCAAAAACGGAGGCTGAGAAGCCTGCTTCCGGGACCGGATCAGAATGATTCAAATTACTGTTTGGGCCCACTTGGGACTTGTATTTGCCATGCTTCTTGCTGAAGTATGCCTAGAGACTATTAGAGTCTCAATATGGTCAATGAACCGACAATCCAGAATTCCCATCAAGTTAGCCACTAGCCAATAAAACACCAACTTTGGTTATATTTACCATAGATTTGGTTGGGCTCGTACCCATCAAGTCTATCCTGGAACACAATTAGTGTCCTTGGATTTACTAATTACGCTATAAAGCTGAATTAGATGACCGTGACCAGGCTCACATTCATCAAGTGAACCAAATTATTAAGTATTAAGGTCAAAACCCCGTAAGAAATATAGCCCAGGACATTTTCAGGAAACTGTTGGCATTTGTCACGTCTTGACTTCTTAGAGAAGGTGAAACATGACAAATATATCAGGATTTAGAAAGCAAAATGTCAAGATCCGAACCCGTGTAAGAGATATACTTAAATTCAAAGATATTTCTACATAGGTACGTTCTAAAAATTATTTATTATTTATTTATTTTATTTATTACGTATTTATTAGCTGTTGATATTTTTGCCCACATCCACCACTGGAGGTCGAAGAATTAAGGTACATCCTGACCTCTAGGAGCAAGGCTGACTCTCTCTGACCCCTCTTCTTTCAGAGACCTAAAATTTTCCCATTAAGAGGTTCACAACTTGGCAAGTAGTGAGTAATCTCAGTAAAATACCACGGGCTATACTTACTTAGTTTCTTAGAGGGTTTTGGCCTGCTGAGTCTAATTAAGGATATACATTATATAATCATTATGTTTTTGGTTCATAGGATTAAGTTCGTAATAGCTCTGAACAATCTGTCAGCTCTAGTTGCCTTATCCTTGATCATCACTGTTTTTGTCGAAAGACCAGTTTGGTGGGACTTGGATTTCCTGTCAAAATTGTTCCTATTCCAGAGTTTGGTCTGCATCGCCTTTGTGCTGAGCTTCGTCGTTATTGGAATTCGTGTTTTTTTTAAGGTAGGGTGTGACTTAGTGTTCAAATTTTTAAAATAAATATTTAAGGTATGGTAATGTATTTGTTTGGAACAGATATCAGAGAAGCTAGAAGAGGACGAGACTACGATAGAAAACCCAGTTAACAACATGACTATGACATGACCCTTCCTAAAGGGAGGGTCAGTCTGGAAATAGACTTGTAAATGTGGACTGGTTGGGCATTGTACCCCTCATCATGAATCATGACAAATGAGGGTTATACATATATACATATTTTGTCATGTAACCACTACTAAATAAAACCATTAGCAATGTATTTCTCTGGGTTTGTGTAAGTATTCAGTATTGTATGTGTGACTGGGTCAGTAAAAAAGTCTCGAAATTGATTTCGACTGGAATTTGGGAGTAAATCCGGTCCGATTCGGCGAAGCGCGTCTTACCGTTGTTGTGTGTGGGCGTGGGCGGGAATTATTGTCAGTTATCTTCTTCAAAACTATTGAGTCAATTTTTCGATCAGTTATACGCTATAGATTTCCAAATTGGTATCCCGAGAATCTTTCACCCCATACTTGACTGAACTCTGACTTCGTGAACTGAACTTTGGTCGCTTTAGGAATACATATCAGTTTTCATTTATATTAGGGTACACACCTTTTTTGGGATCGGATCGGGTTTTGACTGGCCCAGTGGTGCCCGTGAAGCCTCAATCAAAGGCTTAACGACGATAGCGCTCGGATCGGGTGTAGACGAGTCATTTGGTGGCGGGCGAAGGCAAATTCGGTTTATTTGAGATATTAATAGTCGGGTTAGGTTTGCATGGGCCCAGTCCCGGCAGCGCTTATAGATGAAGTACTTTAGTCTCCGATAAAAGTCACTCCAACTTTGTATACTTACGTAATTTATTGCGCTGAGCAACCTTCTTATAGGCTCAATCGTCATATCTCGACACTTTGACTTTCTACGGGTGGTCGTGGTCGGATGTCACAAGATGTGAAAATCCCTATCAGAAGGAGTCGAGATACGACGTTCGTGCCAATAGGAATGTTGTTCAGCGTGATAAATGACTATAAAAAGTAATTATTGTCCTGGTTATTGTTATGGACCATGGAGGAATTCAAAGTTTCAACAAATCCCTTTAGGGTTTGCAGAAAGTGTGAAAAAAAGTATAAAAAAATCCGTTGCTAGGGGCCATGTTTTTGGCCCTTAAGGTACTGACGACTTGACCCTAAAGATCCCAAGGGGAAACTGGATCTTCATATTAGGCATAACTTTTTCCTGACGGCATTTGGCCTGTCTGGGTTGAGGATTGCGATCAGGATAAATCTGACAGACCAAACTTTGGAGTAATTTTATAATAGTTAGGCTACTGTTTACACATCTGCAGTGCATACTATTTCATTTTGCTCAGGGATTAAGGTTGCTACTGGAGATGAGAATGCTAACGATTAACGACGTGAATAATTGCAATGAGATTTCCTATGTAAATGGAGGTTAGGAATTAGACTCTATATCGGCGACTAAAAGGTCGCATATCTGAGGAGCCCTTCAGTCTACAGAGGTCATATTAAATTTGCTTGAATGGCATTTATATGACCTACACCAATTTCAGTATCCGGTAATGCTTATTACACAGAAATGGGACTAAATCTAAATATCGAGGTTGTTTGGTGAACTAGTAAGTGAAAAATGCTCAATTTGAAATTAAATTCTTCATCACCACCGGAATTAACAGCTTCTTTTTTTACTATGCAATGAATATTTTAGTCGTAATTTGATGTGGAACATTTTAGGGTGGGGGGGGGGGGGGAATGCATACCCTACGGGAGGTAACCTTTTGGTATTTACGGATTCTCCATTTAGAGCTGTCAATGAGAATAAAGTTACCTATCCGCTCGGGAATTATAAACACGCTATAAAGTCGTTAGATTTATTGACTACTGTACAATATGACGCGTACAAGCATTTGGTAGTAATTACTTTTCCCAGAATAAGATCAAATATAGTACTAAGTGCTGTCAGGGGCGTTACTAGCTTTCAATTTCAGGAGGGACCCCAAAAAAAATATCCACTGGAGGGGAGAACTTTTTTTAAGTTTGACCTCAGAAATCGCTATTTTCAACGTTTTCTTTGGCTTGTGTAAGAAATTAATCATTTGGATAATAGTAAATGCGAATTTGCGCACAAGGCAAAAACTTAGCATTTTCCATGCTATACATACACCTAAATAGGTAGTACATATTACAATTTATATTTTATGCATATGGGAAGTACACTTGATCGATGGGCCTTGAACTTTATCAAATAAACTAGGTACCTTTTCTTATCGTAGGTCACAGGTATAATCGTCCTTATATATTTGCCTACCGATACTACTTACTACATAAAGTTTTTCCAGTGCCAGTTGTGCTGTAGAATGCACACTTGTTCTATTATACATATATTTAAGCATCTGAAGGTCCAGTTACCTGTATTTGAGATAAAGTATTTCAAGCATGGTGAGTTGCCGTAATGAGAGTGACAATATCAAAATAGGTTGTACCTGCATTTAAATGAGGCTAATATACCCACAGGAATTAATACCTTTTGTTCGTGAGTACTTTACTCAGTTTCAAGTTTCTTTTCTTAGTCATAATCATTCGTTCTCAGTGCCTGGTGGAAGTGGAAGAAGGGGATTCGGTCAGAAATTAGGGTCGAGCGTCTTAATTTTAATTTTAAAGTGTATAACAGTTTTAAAGCAATAATTCACAAAAATGAATAATATCATTCGCGGTCGGCTCATATTTGCAACACTCAGCTTTACTGCTCTTGTCGCGGCTATGATTTTCAGGTTCGTCCTTTCGTTTTTGAGAAGTTCTGATTTATGGGTCACCTTTTATAAATTTTTTTTTTGTCCAGGAAAAGCCGTATAAAGGTTCATGTTAAATTTGCTAGTTTAAACCTTACCTTAGCAATATTTAAAATATATTTTATAATCATTCTGAGTATTATTTTCAGTCTTCAAGCGCCCCTCTACCCGGCCGAGGTAAGATTGGAACTGCCGAATTTTGAGCGCGGAATATCTATGTAGTAGTAGCGCGAAGCATGCTTAATACGGACTAATGTACTATACCCTTGCTGTATGTAGGCGAAAAGGAAGAATGCCACCGCGACTGAGTTTGGGATCGTCCTGGCGAGTCACGAGATTGTGGTAATGGTAGCAAGCCCTATAATAGGAAGTCACGTAAGTTCTATTCTACCTACTAACGTATGTATATAAATTATCATACTCCCTGTCTAAATATACTATTTGCGTTATCTCCGCCGCAGATTAATACGTTAGGAGTTCGGAGAGCCTTTAATTTGGGAATATTTACAGCAGTCACTAGTTGCACCCTCTTTGGGTAAGCTCAGAAGCTGATACCTATTTAAATTGCAGCTACTAATTAATTTTGTTTCATAATTCAGGTTTATGGATAGGGTCAATGACCGCTTTTGGTTTGTGGGACTATCCGTGATGCTCCGAATGATAGAGGCCGTTGGAGTTGCACTAATTTCTATTGCTGCCTTCAGCTGCATCGGAAAGGAGTTCCCGGACACCGTTGGAACCACTTTTGTACGGTCTACGTTCAAATACGAAAACTGCTTAGGGTTACCTAATACAATTTAGATTAGGTTTACGTGATTCAAAAAATATTATATACGTCTGAAGTAATTATTCCAACCGAACCAGTAATGAGACCGTTCATATTCCTACGCAGGGAATGATCGAAGCAGTAATCGGGGTTGGGAATGCAATTGGTCCATTTATTGGATCCGTTCTCTTCCAAGTAAGTAAATTTTTCTCCGATTCCGTTCAGACCAAAATTCCTTGATACAGTGAACCGGTAACTTTATATTTTCCAGATTGGCGGATTTGGTACGCCGTTCTTCGTGATAGGGGGCCTCCACTTAGTTTCCGGCCTCGCCGCCAACTCCCTTATTTGGGGCAGCTGCTCTGGGAACCCAGCTGAGCAGAACGGAATGGCGGAAGAGCCTAAAACTGAAGCATCAATTGGATTAGTAAGCCTTCTGAAACAACCTGCACAGAGCTTTTACTTCTTTGTTGCATTTACTGGAGCCACCGGCGCTGGCTTCTTGACAGCCCTCATGCAAACTAGGCTCGATGAGGTGGGTCTAACATTCAGTTAAATCTTGGGTGTCATATAATTTATTGATATAATTTATAGCCAACCTGGGTCATATTGTAGGGCTAAAGTCTAAGCAAGTATTATTTGTTGGTTTTCAGTTTGGAATGGGCCCGCTCACCGTTGGCTACGTCTTTCTGATATATTCTGGAGCTTATGCGGGTTCTTCGGCTCTCGTTGGCTTGATTGCAGGTCGAATGAAGAGGCCGGAGCTCCTACTTGTCCTAGGCGCGGGCCTCGGAATAATTTCATTTACGCTTGTAGGACCCGTTCCCTTCCTACCTATTCAACCGTAAGCTTCATTTTGGAGCCCAATCAATCCCGCCGATTAAATCAATTCCGGTCACTAACATATAAGCGCTGTACTCTTCTAGGTCGTTTCCGCTTATGTTGGGAGCCATCGTGGTCTCCTGTATTGGTGGAGCCATGTTCACTATTACGCCATTTACACTATCCGCCAATGAAGCCAAGTAAGTTTTGAATATTATTGGTCTTGTGCTTTTAGCTCAGGAAGAAATGTGACATTTTTATCAAAAAATATTACCGATTTAGGAAAAAATGTGACGATCTCAGGAAGAATAATAAGCGTGCCTGAGAATGTATAAATTGTGCCTGCAAATATCCTAACCTAACTAAATGTAGCTTAATCTAACTCAACGTTCAAAGTATTTTTAAAAAATCGAAACATGGAGACTGAGATTGCTGACGTAATCAGGTTGGATTAAACAACATTTAGTTCGGTTAGGTCGTATGCAATTTTTACTTTTGGTACGTTGTAAGCTAACCTAGCCTAACTTGAATATATAAAGTTAACAAAGAAACCGAAAAAATAAACCAAGATGAGGTTTCAAACGCATTAACTAAAACCGAGACATATTTTTCCTGAAACAATAACTTTTTTTTCTTCAACGACTAATATTTTTGCCTGAGCGAGTAATATTCTTTCCTAAAAGAGTAAAATTTTTTATATGAGGCTGCTTCCTGAATGTGTAATATTTTTGCTGGTACAAAAATATTGTTCCATAGTATTGTAAGTACTGTTGTAGTACTGTCCACGGTAAGTCTACTACCGATCATGACCAATGTACTTGTCTAGGATATATACTACCGCAATTAGCGCTTTCATAAGCTAGAAATAAAGGCTCCAATTAATTGAGTTAACTGTTTAAGGCGACACGGATTTACAGACATGGCCTCCGTCTCCGGCATCATTTCTTCAGTGTTGCTGTCAAGCGTAACTCTGGGCGGATTCGTTGGTCCAACAGTAGCGGGCGTCCTGTACGACGCATACGGGTTCCGATCAGCGACGTTGTCCATACTTGCGCTGGAACTACTCCTGGTAATTGCTTAAAATAATGTTATAATGGTTTTAGAGCATTTCTTAGATTAGAATATACAAACCCAAAGACACCGCTACTTTACCCGCCCAATACACATGTACTTTATTTTGTTTCGCAGTCTCTGGCCATTGTACTGTACCTAATGGCCCGGAAGGGACTTATAAGCTGGAATGGTTCAAGGGACAAATATGACTTACCATTTGCCTCAACATCGTCTAAGCTAGGGCGATAATGAGGATTGTCTTAATCTATTTTTAAATACCTAACTAATTTTAATTTAATAGAAACGTCGACAGCTACGTCGGTACCTATACTATTCCATTATGGGCCTTAATAATGACCCTTTTGGTGAATTCCGGTTTCAACGATTGTAATAAATATCCGAAATTTTAAACAGAACTCCAATTTGTCTAGAATCCAAATATGCTTTATTTAAACCGGTCTCCTTTGAAAATCCGTATGTTTTGAATTTAAGAGTCCTCATCTTCCCCAGAAGCGGCCGTAGTGCCCTTCGGCTTGGCCGTCCCCTTCCTCTTGTTGTTGTTCCCAATTATGGCGGGAACGAGGCTCTCGGCCACCTTGTCATCCGTGAAGCTGAAGGCCCCGCCAATGATCTTGTTCAAGTTCCCTGTGAAGGCTCCCTCGATGATGTTAAGGACCCCGGCCTCCGTTTTGTCCGGATCCTCCTCGTCGTAGTCACTGTCGTCAGACTCCCGGACTGGGCTCCCATTGGCCTCCATGGAAGAAAAGAAGGAATTACAAGCATTTACTTCTTTTTTCCCAACAGTTCGATTACGATAATTCTGGATAGTAGTAGAGGAATATATAAACTATCACTAATTAATTCGAAATCTCTCACCAATTGTAGAACCAAGGAGCTTCCTCACCAAGGCTTTGAAATATTTCAAATTAGAGAATTGTAACTCCGTTAATTAGGTATTGTAAATAAATGAAATTTGCTCAAAATAAGTTTCAAATGGTTGCTGAGTAATTTGCTCTAATTGGTGAGGAAATCTGCTTTAATTAGTTACAGATTTAAAATAACTTGGTGATAGTTTAAATGGCAGCCTGGTTCTTAGCTTGTGGGGAAATTGAATTTCTATGCAATTGTGTCTTGCATGTAATACGTGTTTCAATATTTAAATCACTGGTCAGCACAATCAGACCAGGTCTGAGATATGTTTTGCCTAATAAGGCAAAATAACTCACTATCATACTAGGAATCACATACATACATTATACTAGTAAATACATACTATCAAATAGGACCGATGTTTAAATATGAGAAATAAGCCGTTTGTTTAAACTGGTAAGTTAGACTGGTAATCACATACACTGTAGCAAAGATGACTATTATATGGAACTATTGTTTGTAGAAAAGTAAATTGTTACGAGAACTCTATTTCCGCCTTAGGTAGTGTTTAAAGATACCAATATACTGTACATTACAAATGAATTGGTCGTTGGTACAAGTGGAGACCTTTTAAACTGAGTTTATTTCTTTTTAGCCCTTACCTGTCCCAAAACAAAGATCAAGGAAAGCGCAACCACACAAAGCACCTTGAACGTCATTTTCGCGACTCGAAACTTAGTAGGTAGTTATAATGATACGGAGGTTAGCTTGTGAAATAGTCTCAGGAATATGTCCGATCCGCTGTCTAAATATCTCTCGTTCCATTAATTGACTTCAGGATAAATTTCCTCAATAATTAGGCGGCCACGAGAGCGCATCAGAATCCCAAACATCTGGAATAATTTACTGGTCGTTCGCTCTTCGTTCAATGTACAGTACGGGAACAGGGAACAAATACAAATCACCACACACAGTATAATCAATTACATTAGGTTGGCACAATTAATAACAGGATGTTTTACCCATTTATCATCTTCCTTAGGGACAGTTTTACTATACCTAAACGTATTCAAGTTAATTAAGGAGCGAAACTTCATTCCAACATGTACAGAGCTATCAATGTCCCAGCACTTACTAACACTTGACTCACATGTGACTCGCTCTATCGGTCATGAGTTTAAGTTACAATTGGAAACATTTTACATTTTTGACTGACTTCATGCTGATTAGATAGTTATACCTATATCCGTAAATTAAACTAATCACACTCAAGCTTTCAAGCCCATGCACAACCATATGAAGCCATATGTAATTTAAATAAACTTTAGATGGGAATAAATAGTGCATTTTAATTTGAATTCTAATGATCTTTGTGAAGGCCACGATCGATATAATCTACGATGTGACTTAGACGCTAAACACTGTAGTCAAGTTTGACCTTTGTTGACATATAGTGACCACTACGGAGTTTATATAAGTAAGAACCGATTTTACTCGTATTATGTGTGACTCAGGCTCTCCATAGACACGTTACTTAAGTTCGTCCTTGACTGACCTCTGTTAGGGAGATCAAAGGTCTAAACACAGTTAACTACCGTACTCTCTGTGATATTAGCTTGTTATGGGCACATTATTCGATTTTGAGCTTCGTTGATCCCTAGTGGCTACTACAAAAAAGTTCATAAGTCAGAACCAATGCTACCACTGATAATACGTCCGTCTGACCTTTGACCTTTCCACAAACCCCTTATTTTATACCTTTTGGTTCAAATCTGTGGTTGGTAAATTATATTACCAGCTTAGAGGTCACGTGGGTGACTCATCTTTCCAGGGTACCAAGGTCGCAAGCGTATGTGACGATTAGTAAAAGATTCTCTCTTACTTCCAAACCGTCCAGGACTTATGCTGCCCAGTGACGAACAGACGGACAGACAGGAGACTCGCATAAAGTACACCATCTGGTACACTTAATAAGTATACCAGACCATTAGCATGATAATTTATTTTTGTTTTTCATTAAACCAGTACAACAATATTGCCGGCACGTAATCCCAACACAGTAAGCTAGGCCAAGTAATTTTATGTATTATATCACTTTTAAGTTTATAACCTTACATATAAAATATTGTGTAGGGTATTCTGTGAGAAGATTCCTTTAAAGCCAGTAAAGTTGGTAAGTATTTGTGTTCCTGCTCCTGATGTTTTCTCTATAATCATACTTAGTAACTACGTAAGTATGTATGTATATCTTTAGTGTGTATTAGTATCAATTACTATGTACATTACGAGTAGCTTACGATAGTATTATCCATACTACTATTACTGGAATGTACCTATACACTTACTAATAAAAACAAACTACTGCACCCACACTGTAAGTATAAAGTATACGTATTATGGAGTTAGAGTTAGGCGGTGGTCTTACTCCACTTAGCACAGAGTTTTTACACTGCTGAGAATACTGAACCGAAACATATTTAGTTCCTAGTGACTGATACCTACAATTGAAGTCTACATTGGGAACTAAATAGAATCGAAGAAACACATCTTACTTAGCATAACTGTTAAGAGCCAAAATAGAATGGACCGTACAATTACGTCAAGCTTTCCAGGCATTTGGAAATATCCGGAGGACCGGGATAATCCCTTAAGAACCGCATTAGGAAGGATTGCAAGTAAGGGAATTATTAAATTAAAGCCTGGCTTTTGTAAATAACAGAGAATCCGGTGACAATACTGATTACCGCTGGTTAAATTATTTCTACAATTTTCAAAGCATAAATGATATATTTTTGACAATATTAACAAAAAAGGTATTTATTTTGGTGACATCCATACATTATAATATAGAAAAGTGACATGGAGTCCATATGTTTAGGGTTACTTACGTACTTGTTGATTATTTTGGATTTATATGTAAACGATCACCAGCTAATTGGAAATCTTACCAATTAAAGCAGAGTTCCTCACCAAGGTTTTGCATTTTTTCAAATAAGAGAATTTTAATGCCGATAAATAATCTATAATAAATAAAAAAAATTTCATACTGAGTGGGGATAAATAGTTTAAATGGCAGCCGTTATAGTTTATTGTCCGCTTATTTTTGCAGGCAAGAGAAAAGACGACAACGTGAGAGACCTCTGGCGAGTTCACGATAAGCTCTACAACCTCCAGCCTTTCATTCCAGTCCATCCCGGCGGCTCTGATTGGCTCCTCCTCACCCGCGGAACGGACATTACGGAGGCCTTTGAAACGTCCCACCTCGTTAATGTTAAGCTAGTCGAGTCCACACTCCAAAAGTACTTTGTCCAGAATGCAACTTCTCCGCGCTTCTCGCCCTACACGTTCAAGGAGGACGGGTTCTATAAAGTCCTCAAACGGAAGGTGGAACCTATTTTGAAGGTAACTCCGAGCATGCGCACGCGCACGCACAATCCTGGAATTGTTACTTGAGAACACAAATGCCGGTATAATTTATAAATCTGCAGGAAGTCGGGACTGGGCCAACACTAGCTATCAAGATGATGGAAGATGCTCTCGTATTCGGGTTCATTCTTTTCTCCATTTTCGGCATTTGGTTGGATTCCAAGCTGATTCAGATTCTGGCTGGACTTCTCCTTGCCATGCTCACCGTTGGAGCCCACAACTTCTTCCACTTGCGGGAGAACTGGAGAAAGTACTACTTTGACCTTGGGCTCCTTTCCTCCTACGAATGGCGTGTGAGTCATGCACTCAGCCATCATTTGTTCCCCAACACGGTTCTGGTAAGCCAGTTACAAGGAGGATTCGATGGATTTAGCGGGAAATATTTCAAAGGTTTTATACTCTTCCAGGACGCCGAAGTCTCAATGTTTGAGCCGATCTTCGAGTTCCTTCCAAGGAAGTCAAAGGGCTGGGTACAGCGGAACGGGCCCGTACTATATTCCCACGTCGTATACGCCTTCCTCTTCCCGGCCGACTTTGCCAAGCGCTGGATTTCCATTCTGCGGGGTCTCCAGCGGATTCGATGGGAGAATCTAATTGTGCTCCTAGAGCTGGGCTCCGCCCTTCTTTTGGCCCCAAGTCCTTGGGCCGGATTCGGATCCTGGATCCTCATTCACCTGGCCTCGTCCTACTTTTTCGGGCTGGTGGGGGTCAATGCCGCCCATCATCACCCTGACTGTTTCCATGACGGGGACGAGGCTAGGCCGGAGCCGGATTTCGGGTATTTAAAAAAAAACTAGATGCTATATGTTAAGGTGCCCGTTTCTGACCCGTATAACTATGGATTGTATTTATTGCTTACTTAAAATACAGGGGCGTGTCTAGCTTTCCGTTTCGGGAGGGGGGGGGGGCAAAACAAATTCTCCTCTGTATCTTCCGCGGGAGGAAGAGAAAACTTTTCTCAGTTTAATCCCCCAAATCGTTTATTTTCGGCGTTTTCTTGGGTGAAAACCTGGGATTTGGGATATTATTTAATGCGAATTTGCGTCGCAGGCAAAAATTTAATTTTTTTTGCGTTTTTCTAAAGAAAGTAACGTATTTCCCACTTTTGTGGTTGATAATGTAAGACTTCTAGTAAACATTGACTGGCCATTGCGCCACAGGCGAAAATATTGGCGATCTTATAGGGAAAATCCTTTTTTGGCGAACATTTCGGTGCCCCATGAGCCAGTACCTGAACACGCCCTAAAAATATATAGGCACTTAAATTATATATTTTTGCTCAAGACCGGATTTGAAGCCCAAAAAGGAGTTCCTGGGTACGCCCATGCTTGGTTTGGATTGGGCTGAAATATAGACTTGGCTGCACTACTATTTATTTACTATTCGTGTCAATTTATTTACTTATTTACTAAAATAGGATAATTATTTGTGATTTCAGGTTGTGTCAGCTGGACGCCGTTAGAGAGAGGTCAGACTGGTTAATTCAGAAGAACCTCCTTGTCATTCTGGTCGTGTTCGGAGAGCACTCTCTCCATCATCTCTTCCCAACCGTTTGCCATTCAAAGCTTCATTTCTTGAAGCCGGCCTTTCTGGAGACAGTGGAAGAGTTTGCCGAGGCCTTCCCAGCCCTTTCTCAATGGGAACTATTTCGAGGGACTCTCCAGCAGTTAGCTAGAACTGAGCCGAATTCTTTGAGACGACCAACGGAGTAGTAACAACCAGTGGATGTCTTCGTATCCATAGTTATAATACCGAGTAAATAGACGGAACAAACGGAAAGCTCGGTCTACCTTAACTTAATTAAATAGAAAATTCAACATTATTTTTTTGATAACAACGATACCAAAGGGTATAAGGTTTACTGGGTCAGTTAAAAAAAAAACTTATGTAGGTGCATGCTTACCTTTTATTATCAAATTATGCCTAAACCTTCGATAAGTGTAACGAATTGGGTACAATGTTTAAAAAAAAATTATAATGAGATTCAGTGTGATTTTTTGCATAAGTAATATGAGGCTAAAACAATTCAAATTTGGTTGATTAGCTAGCTGTCACAACAGCAAGTATTTCGACTTTCCAACAAGTTGTAAAAGGCAGTCCGACAAAAATTGAGCTTTTATCACTTTCTATCCAAGGGATTTGCGGATAAAAAGTGATAAAAACTATAATATAAAATTAAGTTCTGGGATTTTTGAGGCTGAGGAATGGAAATGTGTAGATATTCAAGAGGTGTATTATTGCTTGAGTGATTATTATTAATTTCACGCTAAATAAAAATTGATGTAAAAATTTTAGTAAGTTGTCACCATTTTACACTAAGATTAACTGACTGACTATAATTTTTAGTCAGTCAGTTAATCGATTCAAACAAATTTTGGGTGGAACTCATAAGTACAGTATATAATCTTAATCCAGAATCAATTCAAGCGGCATAGAGTTCGCATTGCTAACGTACCATTAAAACTGTTCAATTACATTTAGTTACACTTTAAAAAAAACTCATATAGTACCGATTATTGCGTTATACTGTGTCCGAGCGGCAACCTTTGATGAAACGCAGTTTGATCAGTTAATAAATTGATTATATCTTATATAAATAAATCCCCAAGTAGGCTTAGCCGATTTCCTGGAACCGCCACTGCATATTCTACAGGTTCATCCTCTTTTCCTTGTTGACAGGACTAAATACGACCTCAATTTCCTGCTAATTATATACAGTCGACGGAGACGGAATATAGCCACTCGACACACTCTGCACCGCCACATCAAAGTTAGTCATTATATTTGCCGTCATTAGCTTAAGGAGCCGGACTGAAAATGGTTTCCCGGGGCACGCATGAACTCCGCCGCCCCAAACGTTCACAGATGGAGCCAAAGTCGGTTGAGGGCTCTCTCCCAGAAACCGTTCCGGCTCAAAGGCTTCTAACCTACTAAGGAGCATGTCACAGATCATCACCATTTCCGTTCCCCTCACGTCGTAGTCCCCAAGCCTCTGTAACCTCTCCATTGGCTTAATAGAAATATTGCTAATGTCCGTGTTCCAGCAGAGAGCCTCCATAATAAAGGCATGGAAGTACGCATGCTCCTCCACGTCGCCCTCCGCCAGCTCAGCCCTTAAGCGGGTCCATAGCCCCGGGCGACCCGCAAGCTCCTTCACCACGGCAACCAGCCCATTGTACGGATTCGCGTAGGCCGAAATAATAAAGGCCAGCAGAACTTCCCCAACTTCCTCCGAACTCAGGGGCCGCCTTAGTTCAGGACAAACGTAGTCAACCGCCGCCCGGAGGGCTTGAGAGTCGCATTTGCCCGGGTCCTCTTCATACTTTTGAATTTCGGGGAGGACGGACCTAATGAAGGCCTTGCGCACCGCTCGGATTTTCCGCCCTCAGTAGAGGCGTACTATCCAATTGCGGAACAGAAATGACATTTTGAGTAGGGAATTATTATTCTTATTAAATAAAAATATAAATGTACAAGTAACGACCTCGCCTTCGGCTCGTGTCTTATACTTGCGCACGCGGCTCCGCCGCTTAGCGGGCTTGGCT